>JAGDQP010070475.1:492-10748 GCA_022664845.1 Lepisma saccharinum
CATAAATAAATTCAAAATTCAAGTAGTGTAGAGACTTAATTCTATTTTGGCTTTAAGTGGTCTGCTCTTGTTGCAACTTAAAAATAAAACATGGGTTTAATTCTACCTTGTCCGTCTGTAACATATAAATAATTTTATATTTGAGTTTAGGAACCTCGATTTATAATGTATTTTTTTATTTGCGTTATTCTAAAGCTGGCAGGTCCTCTTCACTTGGTTAGAATTCTCTATTGAAAGAATTCACGTTTAACACATTGTCGTGAGGTCTACCATAAAGCTGATACAATAGAGTAAGGTTGCCAAAATCGTACACTTAACACTTAAGAAATTTTTAAAAATCGAGGAATAAAGGTAAAGTAAATATTGGTACACAAATATAAAGACAGACATCTTAGGTACAGAACACACTTTTTAGAATAATTAGTTCCTTGATTTAGTGCGAGATATTATGCATTTTCTTGAATCTTCCAAATGGTACGATTTCGGAAACCAATCTCTTAAATCGTACCTTAACTACTAATTAACTAACTCTATGGCTTATGGAACTCGCAAGTTCATCGCCGCAGTAATAAACGTTCGACATTGGATTCTATCCTGGGCAATATCAAGCCAGTTTTCATCACGAACATCAACTTCTCGAAGATCACTTCTAATATTGTCCTCCCAACGAAGTCTTGGTCTTCCCAACGGTCTCCTTCCATCCGGCCTTCCAACTAGGATAGAATATAATCTTCGTTTTTCTCCATCTGAGCAACATGACTTGCACACCTTAGTTGTCGCAATTTCATTATTTTTACATCTGGTCAATCGTACACTCCGTGGAGTTCTTCATTATGCAGTCTCCTCCACTTTCCAGTCATCTCGTCCTGTTTCGGCCCGCATATCTTTCTCAAAACCTTATTTTCAAACACACATAATTTATGTTTATCTTCTAGGGTCGTACTCCAACTTTCGCAACCGTAAAGTATTTATTATCAGCAGAATAACCGTTCTGTATATTTTCAATTTCGATATTCTTGATATTAATCGCAATGTTAGAAGTTTGTGGACTGAATAGAAACATGAGTTGGCCGATGATTAACAACATTTTATTTCTTCCGTGACCTCATTTTTGCTTGTTACGTATACTCCCAACTACTTGAATTTGTTTACTTTCTCTTTGACCTCATCCCTAAGTCTTACGTTTTTATTTCCTTCATTCTCTGTGTTTCGGCTTGTTATCATGTATTTTAATTTATCTATATTTACCTGTAGACCTATCTCATAGCACGCTTCTACTAAGACATCGGTGCTACTAAGACATTGCTTTGTAGTGCACCTATATCGTCCCCTATTAAATCTACATCATCCGCGTATACGAACAGTTCATTCAAACCCTTCAATGATAACCCCTTTCTGTTCCCTCTAATTTTTAAAATCGCATATTCCAACGCAAAGTTAAACTGTAGTGGTGACAAGGCATCGCCTTGTTTCAATCCGTTGCGAATGTTGAAATTATCTGACATTATTACCTATCCGTACTCTGCAAATGGAGTCGCTGAGACATATCTTCACTAGTTGAACAAATTTTTTCGGAATTCCAAATCGTATCAGGATACTGTATAACTTTTCCCTTTTGATAGAATCATATGGTTTCTTAAAGTCAATGAATAGCTGGTGAACCGTCCCATTGTATTCCCTTTTCTTCTCCAAAGTTTGTCTCAAGGCGAAAATCTGGTCCAACGTGGATCTATTTCTTCTAAATCCACATTGGTGATCTCCAATAATTATTTCATCTACGTATACAGTTAGGCGTGTTAACAGAATATTACTTAATACCTTTAACAGGTTGGAAGTAACGAGATTCCGCGGTAATTATTACAGTCCAAATTATCGCCTTTTTTGTAAAACGGAACTATTATTGACGTTTTTCCATTCCTCCGAGAGCTCTTCCTTTCTCCATATAGCACTTACCAATTTATGTAGTTCCTTGATTAGTGAAGTTCCTCCTGCTTTAATTAATTCGGCTGGAATATTGTCTATTCCTAGTGATTTGAAATTTTTCAATTTCTTTACCGACATTTCGATCTCGATCTCGCTAAGTTCAGGAATAAATGGTTCTGCGATATGGATTTCAAATTCATCTGTTTGTTCCCCGTTGTGTACATTAAGAAGTTTGTCGAAATAACTTTTCCACACATCGACAATTTTAGTCGGATAAGCCTGAAGATCTCCACGTTCATTTCTAATCATTCCTAACCTCGGCTGGTAACCTTTTCTTAACGAGTTTACCCCTTAGTTTAGATCTCGTATGTTATTGGTCTTCCCGTTTTCCTCAATATCCTGAATATTCTGCGTCAGATATTCTCGCTTTTTGTTTCTGAACCCGAGTGTGGCGTTTCGTTTCGCGTTTCTGTAGTGTTTGGTATTTGCTTCGCTTGTATTACTTAGCCATCGTTACCTGGCTTGTTTTGGTATTTCATGAAGCTTAAGGCATACTTCATCAAACCAAGGTTTGTTTTTCTGTTGTTTCTTCTGACCTACACGTTCCTTCGCTGTGCTGTTAATTGTTTCACGAATTGCCTCCCACATATTACTTACATCAATATCATTATTAAAATCATCATGATTATTACTCGAGTCGGTTAGGATTTCGAACCTATTTGAGAGTTCGAGTATCCTAGACAAAAGTCGTTTTCGAACGTTTCTTTCTAAATGAAACAGTAATATTTTTCGAATGATATTTATTCTTCAAACGGGGAGAAAACCGGGAAGAAAAATAGCCGGGGATAAATGTCTTAATCCGGGGAAACTCCCCGAAAACCTGGGGGTGAATGGTAACCCTAGCTTCATGTTACATGACGCAAACTTAGTATTGTGAAATCCAGGATTAGTCACTGGAATACTTGTGGAGATATATCTCATTGTTTGATACCACACTGCGACCAGACACAATATCCATCTGAAATTATCGCAACTTCGAGTCAAAATATTTCCTTGATTATTTAAGCAAACAAATTAAACTTAGTAATTATATTCAACTTATTCCGGTATATTCAGTGACACTAACGAGGATTTTTATTTTCGATCAGTGGCGTACGTAAAACGTCGCAAAATGAGCCGAAAAAATGAACTCGCTAAAAATTTGGAAGTTAAGCCTGTAAAATTTCGTCTATTGTTTCGTAGTACACTAAAAATCAAATACACTTAAAGTGCACAATATTTCCCGAAAAAAGCTTCACAATATGTTCCAATTTTACCATGTTTTTAGTGCATAATATATGCATTTTTGTGAAAATACCGTAATATGAACTACGCCATATTTTTAGTGCACAACACATGAACCTCTGGTGTGCTGATACCTAACTCATGCACAAAAAAGTTCCCTTAATAGTGACAAATGTACTAAAAGTGATCTGAAAACGAACTCTAGATAATGTGAACTTCGGTGGAAATGAACCTAATGTGCGCAAAATATGTACTATGAAAACAACCCAATAAGAAGACACATTGAGAACACAAACACTCACATTTTTATTACTAGGACCACATAAAGTTCATATGCACTTCATATAAAGGTTCTTTTGGTGAAGTTTTTATGTGCTTTTTGTGCCAGGATATTTTCAGTGTAACCTTGTTCAGCTAATATATGATTTCAGCTTATAAGATTATCTCGTTCCTTTATATTTGAAATTTTGTGAAAAACGTGAAAATGGGGTACATTCAACAGGTTTTTGCAAAAGAGGGTTACCTGCAATCATTGTCAAATCATCGTTATTAAGGTTAATGTAAAGTAATCTCCAACAAAAGATGGCAGCAATACCTTCATATGTGTCTAATGTATTTTTAACGTTGTACGAAATGTCAATGCTGCTCCTACAAATTCAAGCCTAGAGAGTTCTAACTTTCAGGGAAGAAAGTTCATAATCAATTCAGTAATTCAATCAATGCCGATTTTTTGTTTATTATTTTTATTGTTGAAAGAGCTTCATTGTTATAGGTTTTTATATTCATAACAACAATCAAGCGATTTCAACAATAAACAAACCAGGAAATTAAAAATCGGCATTTATTGAACTCTTGAATTAGTTATGAACTTTCTTCCTGGAATGTTTGAACCCTCTAGGTTTGAATTTGTAGAAGCAGCATTAAAATTCCGTACAACGATAAGAAATACATTAGACATATACGGAGGTAGTGGTGCCATCTTTTGTTGGAGATCGTTGCTTTACATTAACCTTAAAAGAGCATATGTAATATACCTGCATACGTCAACTATTGCATATTTGTTAACTAAATTATATGTACCTGAGAATGTAACGAATGATTTGTTGAATGCATGAGAAAGAAATCAGTCTGCGTATGATGAGTTTCAGGATCGCTTACGTATATATAGTCAGTGCTGTCGCCCTAAATTGTTCACAAGGTATATGTTAAGTTTATGAGTCTTTAAGCG
Organism: Lepisma saccharinum; assembly: GCA_022664845.1. Classification (NCBI taxonomy): domain Eukaryota; kingdom Metazoa; phylum Arthropoda; class Insecta; order Zygentoma; family Lepismatidae; genus Lepisma; species Lepisma saccharinum. The sequence continues at coordinate 4,928 of JAGDQP010070475.1, forward strand.
GAGACTATGCATGTTTCCATTAACTTTTCTGATTTATGTTATACCATTAAATATGAGGATGAAATTATTTGATTTTTACAAAAGCAAAAAGAAAACGCAAAATGCTTTGATTATATTTCAGTGAGGTAATATTAACGAAATTATATGCATAATTTGTTGCATTGTGGGAAGGAGAAACAAGAGAATAGTTAATGTTTTTCCACAATTACAAAGCATTTATATCTGTTAGCAATCAGGTACAATTCTATATAAGAGTTACTTCCGCAGCCCTTTATAAATCTATATAGTATGATGGAACTTCAATACATCGAAATCTCAAGCAATGTTAAATTAAACTTCTACAACACTTTTGAAACCTTAAGTCAAATATCATATTACTTAAGACCTACACAAAGAGACCAACCAAGCTAGCAAAAATCCTGCTCAAATTAACTGTAAACATAGTGCACATATCTTCAAAATTATTATATTAGTCAAAAGAAGACCATAAAATGCTGATGATCATCATGTATTTATAGCCCTTTTCAACATTTTGTTGCTGATCACGTGTAACCAAAAGTATATGACTGTAATAATATCACCGGAGTCATTAGCAAATTAAATAAACCAAACAGAAGTAGATGATATGCGCATCATAGTAGGGTTAATCGGAGGGTATACGACGTATACCCTCGACTACAGCTCTGCGTATAGTGACGGTTTCTATTAACCTATAAGAAAATGGGGTTGGAAACAGGTTACTGAAACAAAGTAGTTGAATCCAATATGGCGGGCGGTGAGTATCATATTTGTTAAAGATGTATAACTTGGTTTCACTCATACTGCATATGACAGTATTCATGTTCATTCCTATCTACGGTAATTCAACGGGTGATTCCACACTTTTCATGAAGTAACTTATGATAGGTGGTCTGTTAGAAATATCATATTGGTTAGAGATACTGAAAAACAAACTACGTCATGTAGTGAATTTTTGCGAAAATCTTACATGAATTTGATGTATCAATTGCACCTATTCCCATTTGTAAAAAAAAATAACTTGAATCCAATACGACGGGTCCAAGATGGCGGAAGGTGTGTGTAATATTCCTAATAGCATTAGAACATCCCGTTGAAATCTAAACGACATCACGACGTCCCATGGATGTCCTAGGGGCATGCCATAGACATCTCTGCTATGTGAGATGTGTCACAGAAGCAGTACTCGATCCAGTTTGTTTTGTAAGTGTCCACATTTTTGTCCAGTTCTATCTAAACAAAATAAAGCCATTTTGTATCCGAACGTAATAGTAGTCTACGATAGCATTCCGAATATATGAAGGCTCATAAATATGCAATTTACCGGTATAGACCGCTAAAATTAGTACAATACCCATTGGGCCGCGCAGAACTTTAAACTTTAATAAATTTTAAACAAATTTCAGCGAGACACTTGGCAATGTACGTACGTTGTGAGAAGAATAAATTCCAATCTAATCGTTGTAGCTCTAACGTTTGTTATCTACCGGACAGGAGCACATCTATTAGGTCCACTGGAGATTAAGGTGGTATCACCTACCAAAAGAACTCACGTCCAAGAAGATCCTGAGATCCAAATCAACTTTTAAGAAGCTTTTGCGAGATTTCAAAATTTGAATTTGAATTTAACGTGTAAGGCTTTTAAGCAACTTTGGCTCAGGCCGGATGGCTGATGATAGGATGAAGAAAGTGGGAGAAAACGGCAGTACCCCGTAGAAACCCACGCACACGGTGTTTGTCCACCACAAAGACCAACTGGCCTGAGCAGGAGGAAGATTTCAAAATGTCATAATGTTCAGTCGCATAGAATTTTCATTATATTAGATAACCAAATCATATAGTTGATGTATTGTTTTCGTTTCTACATGTTCATAACAATTCAAGCCCTTGTAAGATTTATTTGACAACATTTTATAAAAAATAAGCATTAAGTTTTGAAAAAATTCACGGGACTCTTAAAAGTAGCCTCCTCCCCTTCCCCCCCAAAAAAACTTTGATAAACTTTATTTTGTATGGGTATAGTTAAAATCCACAATCACAAACTTCCATGCCCCAGCTGGGATTCGAGCCCAGTGCACGGCTGGGTTGCAAGAAAAATACTTAAGTGCAAAATCTGTCTTAAGCTGACCAACGAACTATACATAATACTGGAGTGACTACTTAAATCAAAATACGGGCCGCACAGCGATAAGAAGCGTATAAAACTGAGTTAAAACTGAAAATTTGGTCCACATTGGATTAGACTGGAAGTGGACAAACAAGTTTAAACGTTTGCTCTGGCGTTATCTTGAACACTAAGTAGTCACTCCAGTATTATGTAGAGCTCGATGGTCTGACTTAAGTCAGATTTTACACTTAAGTATTTTCTTGAAACCCAGCCCTGGACCTTAGAGTCGCTGGCTTAGCGCCGTACGCCGAACGGCAACCAAGTACCCTTAGAGTTGAAATAATAATACTATTAAAATATCTACGAAAAGCACTATTATTATTATTATACATAGGCGGATTTAGGAGAGATACCCTGGGGGCCACGAGAGAGTCCCTGGGGGGGGGGGCAAATACTTTAAAAGCTATCATTTGGAATGAAACATTTAGAGTTATTCTAAAATGACTGGGGGAAAATACATAAATCCGCCTATGTATTATTATTATTAAAAGTATCTCTACCTTTCCTATGACTTTGGTTAGTTTAATTTAACTTACATTTTGATGCCAAGGAAGCAACAGTTATGGTTTAAACTAGAAAACGAAATGTTGAAGTGAAACTTCTTCAGTAATATTAAAAACAATGGAACTCTGTTTATTATGACACTTCTCACACGCAAATGATTTCACGCGAAAGTAGTAAAAAAACCGAAAGCATTTGGAAATAGTGATAAACATCACGCATGCAAGCAAGCAGTTACAAGCAGAAAAAGCAAACAAACAACAGAATGTTTTGAGTATTTTTTTGCGAAAAGGAAGTTAACATGTAAGTAGTGGATGTCAGTTAAATTTAATGACTTGGCAGACTAAACAAATGACTATAAGATATAAAAGTGTGGTAATGACGATTAATCATGAATATACAGATGCTTGAATGAATTTCGGTACAAGGAGAATAAAGGACAATTACTGGAGGGTGACGGGAGAAAACAAGAAATGTCACAAAACAGGTTTATTGAGAAAATCAAGTTTTAATTGCTTTATCGCTTGTATTGGGTTGATGTGAATGAAATGTCCGCCCCAGGTTCGTCATGTCCAAAGGGGGGGGGGAATGAAAACTACATTATCTGGTTAATCAAAGTAGTCGTCGTCTTCAACCTCATACTGTTGCCATCGTTCAGCCAACGATTGGATTGCGTGGCGAAAGAAGTCTGGAGATTCTCCGATGCAAAGAAATCATCATCTGCATATTGCACTGCCCGATTATCAGTGAAAGCCTTTAGGTATGTGAAGTGTGCCCAACCACATGAAGCTTTTAAGACCAAAAGCACTAAAGGATTTTGTGCATATTTTGTGCTAATTTGTGCGCACCATCACATATTTTGTGAACGTTTGGTTTACCCATATTTTGTGCACGCTCAGTATAGCCCTGAAATCGAAAGGAATGTGGTTGAGCCAACTTCACGCTTGCCCAATCAAAACAATTGTCGTAATAGAAACATCTCCAGTATTTAGTGCATATCTTGTGGTATTTGTGCACACTATCTCATAATTGTGCACACTCAGTGTAGCCCATAAATTAAAAATAATGTGGCTGGGTTTAGCCAAAAAAATCGAAAAAAAAAAATGTCGTTGGACCAACTTCACGCTAGCCTAACCACAACAAGCTATCGGAATAAAAACAACTCCAGGGTCTTGTGGATATTTTGTGCTAATTTCTGCACATTATCCCATATTTTGTCCACATTTGTTTTAGCCCAGAAATCGAAATAAAACTGGTTGGGCCAGCGTGAAAACCACAACAAGCTATCGGAATAAAAACAACTCCAGGGTTTTGTGCTAATTTGTGCACACTATCCCATATTTTGTGCACGTTTGTTTTAGCCCAGAAATGACTTGGACTAGAGTGAGTAATAAAAAAACTTCACTCTAGTCCAACCTCAACAAGGTATTGTAGTAAATGCCACTACAACTTTTTTTATTAGCAAATTTTATGCTAACTCGTGGACAACTTCCTACATTCAATGCACGCTGGATTTAGTGTAGATATCAAAAAGTAGAAGCTGAAAAAACAAAACATTTTGCTGTGGTATTTTAGTATGCATTAATCCAAAGTATAACTCTCTGCTTCAGCAAATTTTCTAATTTTTGGTCGGAGATTTTCTGGTAGAATATTCTGGAATATCTTACTTAAATCCCAAGTTAATAAATGTCCATTAGCATGTTGTTCCATTTTATATTTGTTCTGGTAGGTATATAATCTAATTTTATGTAAAACGTTGTAAGAAGAACTTCAATTCAATTGCTTGATTTTCTCAAACATACATTAAATATAATAATCAAAATATATCAAAGGCATTGTATCTTTTGATCTAATACAGAAATCATCCTAACTTCAATAAAACAGTAAATGAGAATCTAGTAATGTTTTATCTTTTCGAATATATGACAAAATATACCTTTCACACGGAGGCACTATGCGAGCGCCACCATATCATCTCACAACTTCTAATAGAAAATGTCATATGTAGTTCAGATAATATGTCTAAACTTGTGCATTTCTTATGTAAGAGGATGATACTCAGCAAACTTCTATTTTAAGCACTTAGGCATTGTCGAAATGGTTTCCAAACTCTATGCTGGCAAATGGCCGCCATAATATAATATATATATTGTCTGTAATGTGAGAACTAACTGTTCGATTTCTTTTATTCCTATGCCAAATTATTTGGTTTAAAAACATAAATTTCAGTTAGTTTCTTGTTTTTGCCCAAATAGTTATTTTAAGCGTTGTAGGCATAGGCTGAATGGTTTTCCGCCCGCTTTTTAGGAAATGGAGGCCGAAACCAGTTTTCTGTCGTTTCCGATCATCATATTGAAAATGAGTTATTGGAGTTACCTAAATCCACTGATAAACTTAACACTCGATGATTTAATAATGATAAGCCAAGGCGAAATAGAAAGTAAACCATTTTCTCTTAATGGTCTTTTTCAGTAAATGTAACGATCTATAACATAATTGGAATGGTGTCCTTTGAGCTCGACAATGTTTATATGATACAGATGTACAATTTTGATCCTTATAATAAGTATCAAAAGCTATCAGCTGTGCTATGTGTTACTAAGTTCTGATGTGTTAGTTATTTTAGAATAAAGACAGGCCTTGTATTTAAAATACTGGGAAAATACACACATCGGTGAAAGAAAGCTAGGAAATTCTGTTGAAATAAGTGAACAGGTCAATTTTAAATATTGAGTCTACAAGAAATATAAAATATTCTGTATAATAAACCTTTTAGGTTTTGTGGTTCATGGTTTTAGGCAAAAACTGGTTTTAATCTTTTCTGTGGGGAATCAAATGATGTACAATTTACGATATCATTTACTTAGTGTGAATGCCGCCAATACATGAAACGCCTAAAATAACTTGTTAAAGCAAATCCACAAATGTATATATTACGTAGGCCGGCAAACCGGGACTGTCGCCCCAAAAGGCTCCTGCCACTAACTGGGAGGAAACCCCTTAATTCATCTTGCTAAGTCTTAAGGGAACCGACCGGGATAGACCAGACGCCTAATGTCCAATCCATACGTTCACGTCGTGGAGCCTCTTAGTACGGAAGCAACTGCTTGTCGAACGAACATGGATGGGCTGCTC
>JAGDQP010070476.1:0-10748 GCA_022664845.1 Lepisma saccharinum
ATTTGCGTTAAAAGGGCTCCGTGGCCAAAAAAGTTTGAGAACCACTGGTCTAGGGTAAATTGCTTCCTACTTTTTGTGACACTACTTTTAACATAATTAGCAGCATCGCTGCCAAGTGCCAAGGGAAGGAAATGGTATCTTTCGTTGGCCGTGCAGCAACATGGACTGCTCTTACCTTGAAGACAGATGAAAGTGAACCTTTATAAGCGATGGAAGTTAGTTTTTACAACTAAATCCGGCGATGTTGCCATCTTGCTAGTCCATTCCCAATCAGTATGAAATATTTCCGATATAGTTTTAAAATACTTCCAGTGTTTTTTTGAAACAACGTTCAAAAATTAAAGAGAATTGTAAACTATTTTCTTTATTTCTGGATCACTTTCTTCCTTGGAAAAATGTTTTAAAAATATTTTATTTTATGTATATACCGAGATAATATTTTATTATAATTCAAGATGTCTTTCCAAACATTTTCATCAATGTTATTGAAATACTTATTATTGAGAAGATATTTCTAAATATCTTATCTAGAAAATATTTTCAAAATATTTCAAAGCAATATTATAAAAATCGATCCTATTTTCTTAAAGAAAATATTTAAAAACAAATATATACGAAAATATTACACAATGCGAATATATATATATATTCTAGAAATATAATTTTGTATTTTCATGAAGTTATTTTAACAGATTTTGGGTTTCATATCTGTTTTCTATCTTAATTTCAGCCCAGACAGCAGAGTAGTTTTCGACAAATTTGATTACATCTTTTTCAATCTTCTATTGGCAAGTGTATAAAGTTTTCCATCTTGCATATATTACCACGGAACATTTCCCAGGCTCCCGGTTGTCCTAGAGGTCAGCACGCTAGTTTTCTGTGGAGCACGAGTGCAGGCGGTTTGGACACACACTTTATCAAAATCTATAGATCCCACGCTTAGAATCTCACCCGCTTGTTTACGATGTTATTAACAACACAACGGTACATTATCTGATATTGAGCGAGTGACTATCATTTATACGCCAGAACATTACATTACTTACTTCTTGAAATTGTTGATTTACAGTCTGTAGTAGAACACATTGATTTGTAAATATTTAGATTACCTGAAAAGAGTAATTTGTTTGATTTTGGCAGTGCTTTAGGTAAGTCGTTTATGCGTATTAAAAAGAAGAGAGGATCTAAGTTCGAACCCTGAGGAATACCTGACATTAGGTTAAATGTTTCATATCCGCCAGATAAAAGCAGAGTCCCTTCATTTAATTTTATTTGTAGTGAGTATGTTTTCCTTATTTAAAAAAACCGATCGCAAGTGAAAGAAGCAGTATACGCACTTTGCCCTACAATTTTTATAGATACACACGCGATGGTGCCAACCCTTCCTATCATCATGAGACGCTTCTTTCACATACGTTTTCAGTATAGCAGATAGAAATTAGTGAACCATTTAAATTACTTTACAAATAAGGGAGCTTTCGTGCATGTCGTATAGGTAAATGTGAAATCATCTTTTTCTCTTTTCATTCAGTTAAACGTTTAAGATATATCACGGTTGCACACGAACTACACGTTAAACGATATGCTTAAATCTTCCGTAAACATGCTAAATGAGACGACAAGGAGGGATTGAGACATGCACCGTAGATGGATTTTAATTTTCCGGTGAGAGAGTAATTTTAAACAAATTATGGTCATGCAACGATACATGACCCGTGCGAGAAAAAGTCCCGCTAAAGATTTACTTTTTTTCAGTGCAAAAGTTTAGTTTACGTGCTCAATAATTAGAAAGCATAAATTGTTTTTGACATTATTAAAAATAGTAATAGTACGGTTGATCTTTCGCAAATAAATATACTTTGATTTTAAGAAGAAGAGTGACACTGCTTCATCGTGTTAGCCTCAAAATCGGAAGACTGCGCTCTACTGTTTTAAACATATATTTACTTGTGCATTTTATGAATTTCACTACAGGGTTTCGTCTTACATGTAGGCCGGTATGATATGTTATATTACTGATGTAAGAAGTATATGTTGGGGCCGCGGTGGATCAGTGGTAGAGCGCTCTCCTGTGGTACGTGGGGTTCTCAGTTCGATCCCGGCTTGTGCCATGTGGGCTTTGTGGTGGACAAACACCGTGTGCGTGGGTTTTCTCGGAGTTCTCCCGTTTCTTTCCTTCATTCCACCAATTCCTCCATCCTCATTCATTCGGTTTGAGCCAAAGTGGCCTAAAGGCCTTAAATAAAATTCAAATTCAATGCAAAGGACACGAAATCACCTTTACAGACTTCTCGTCTCGTTTGGTTTCATGTCCATCTGAACATTATTCGCAATCTTTAAAACAAAGTCTTATTTTAAATCATTATGAAGAAAGGAACATTTCCTTATCCCTATTATTAGATTGTTATTGCTTAAATTAACATTTACAGTGTCTAGAATTTCTTTTGAATTTAATGTAGGGCCTTTGACTCAGGCCGAATGGACGATGGTAGTGAAGGAAAAGGAAGAACCTCGAGAAAACCAACGCACTCAGTGTTTGCTCACCCCAAACCCTCCCTGGCACGAGCCGGGATCGAACCGAAGATCCCATGCAACTATGTCTAATTATAAGCTATATAAATGGCTAGTAAATGACGACTAATAAGACAATACGCAAGAACGAAAATGAGAGTGGGAATGTTGCAATTCTGCAACATATAATGACGATTGACGACAACTCAAGATGAGGAAGGCACGTGGATTAGAAAAACAGTACTGTGTGAATCACTCTCAGCGCATGCCTGAATTTTTTGTGCTCTGACGTCGTTTATTTTGTTTCGTGTTCTTTTTCTTTTTTTTCGTGTGTATTATTTTCTCCCCTCGCTCCTAGTATCTCTCCCCCTACCTCCCTTATTGCTGCACGGTAGTTAGCTTTGTCTCGTGACTTGGTGGGTGTCGGATTGATAGATTACCTGGAGGAGAGAGGGTCTCTCTCTCTACCCAACCCAATCGCTGATCACGCCACCTAGTAAGGCAACCCACAAGAAACATAACAAGTCAACCGTGGAGGAGCAGTCATAACAGCATAGTAATTTTTGTGTGTGGCCCCGTCTTTTGGATTAAGTTTTTTTTTCTAAGAAGTTGATCGCATGCAGGAGGCAGAGGACGATTCGCGTTCCGTCGTCGCACGGTTATCAGAAGACTCATCTAGCGTCGTCCATCCGTTTTGCATGTCGCTGAAGATAATGGTATGGTTTTTCTTTTACAAAACTTCAACAATTTGTGTTCTTTTTTTTTATGTCTTTCCCTTTCTTTGTCATTTACTTCCATCTCTTTTTCCATTTCATGCTGTTATTGTCTTTTATTTTATTTTCCATAACCGTCCATTAACTCTAATTGGACATTGCCTTCCATTTACCCATGTCTGACTTTTGTCTCGTAGTATTTGTCTTTCTTTACTCATGACTGGTATTGTTCCATTTGCTGGGAACGCACTCTATCGGTGATTTGTGTAACTCACACTTTAATACTATACACAATGAAGGCTTCACGTTCGGTACGTAATGCTATGATATATCTATATTTCCTATGTTTACAGTTACTTCTTTCTTGCTCTAATTTGGCCTGGATTGGGGGAAGAAAGGGAATGATACTATCAGAAAAAGAAAATAAAAGAAGATGCTATCTGATAAGGGCTATTTTAAAAGAAACTTACAAGACATGTAATATTTGAGTTAGTAGCACTTTTATAGCCATAATTCACTTCGCATGTCTGCTTTGAGTGTGGGTCTCACTGCTTACCTAAACCTGTCAACTAAAATGATTATTGACAGATTATCTTGATAACATCCCTCATGTTTCTTTTTATTTCATGATTTTTCACAAAGCACTTGAAATGAAGAAGATAATTTAGGATCATATAAATGAGAAAACAAAGGCACTTTTGATATATTGAAAAATTCACAGATAAAATGGTTGTAGCCATGACCGGAAATCGAAATACGTTAGGTTGTGCACTTGGCTGACAACAGCGGGATCCTGGTTCGCTTCCGTCATGGCAGCGATGTATTATTTTCCTGTGTATTTTTTACAAGTCTCAATATCTTGATAATTGTTTAGTGGAGAATATTGTAGTGCACAAAGATCTTATTTTCCTGTTTTCATTTCAAAGCCAACTTGAAAGTAAGAGTGACGCATAGTCGGTTTATTGTATTTCGGTCCTTGTAAAAACCGGAAGCTTTTAATATTACTTAACAATCTAGTGTGTGTGTGTGTGTTTTTTTTTACCTCACATTTGGGTTTTTGCTGAAAACACCGTTTTCAGTTTCCATTCAACTTCGTGTTTTCTGTTTAAAACTTTTTTTCTCCAAGTTTGGTTTTTATTCAAAAACTACTATTCGGTTGTTATAAAATTTCGTTTTCCTTTAAAAAATACGTTTCGGCTTTCGAATAAGCTTCATATTGAAACTCTTAGTGTTGTTTTCAGAGACTTGCTTAAAAGGAAATCCGAAAATTCTGTTTTGAAAGAAAACAAAATTCGAAGTATTGTTTTCCGTCAAAATCTTGTTTATATATGTCTGAGTCATTGAAAGTACTTCGCAAACTGATCACGCAGGCTAATGAATCCCACCTTCCGCCCCTGCTTCTTTCTTAGCTTAAGACATATCCCGCAAGCTGGTTTTGGTAACTCCATCATACCTGCAAGTACATGAGCAGACATGTTCCCAATTGCTAATTGACAAAAATAATTCTAAACAATTCCGCAGAAAAGCGAAGACGGGAACCTATTTTTTGGTCTAGAACCTAATTATTTACTTAGACCAGTGTGCGAATTAGCGGGGGATGCCTGGGATTTCCCCCTGGCAAAGAAGTTTCCCACCCTGACAAATTAATTTTTTGTCCGTGCCAGGATAAATTTCTCCCACCCTAAGAAAATGTTTCAATCAAGATCAGACAAAAAAATCGGAACATCTTTATTTGGCAGAAGTTGAAACTATTTTCATGAAAGTGACAAGGGTATATGAACTTTCATTAGCAGCTAAGAAGTCTATTTGGTAGCCATTTCTTTTGTGATGTTTATGAAGTCCAAGACATATAGTCCCATTTTCCAATAGGAGGTTACTAAATCATTCACATTAATATACTTCCTAAACATAGTAAAAGAAATGGCTTCCAAATAGGCTTCTTAGCTGCTTATATAAGTTCATATATCCTTCTCACTTCCATGAAAATACGGGGTGGTTCTCAAAATCTGTAACAGGGCCATAACTCAGTTCCTAGTGCACAGAAATCTTTGAAACAAAAAATGTCAATACCATAGTTGATGTACGGAATCACGTGGTGATGATTTTGAAACCAGTGGCGTCTCGAGAATAACTCTACGGCGGGAAACTTCAAAATTTTAAATAGAAACAATGATTGATTTTGCTTTCTTTGAAACAAACACGAAATTTTGAACAACTTTCAGATGAAACATTGTTTAATATCTCGTAACGTTTGACAACTACAAGAGTTAATTAGTAGGTCAACAGTTAACTTATCAAGTAGCTCTTCTAACTGACGATATTTAAAAATGTTTCATCTGAAAATTGTTCAAAATTTCGTGTTTGTTTCAAAGGATGCAAAATCAACCACTGTTTTTTTTTTAAATTTCTTTCCCCGCAGCAGTATTCGTGGGACTACCCTGTTCTAGAAAATTTCACCGCTTGATTCCGCATATCTCATTTACTATTTCACTTTAGTTTGGAACCTTTATTTACTATTTTCTTTGAGTTACAGCATCCAAAAGGCCCAGAAAACCTTCTACACCATATTAATGTTGACTATCAATTATGTGTTCTAGCTGCCAAACGGTATGAGCAACGAAAAAAAAGTATTTCCTCTAAAAGTTATTCAAGATTTAGTGCTTATTTCAATGGGAGCAAAATCAACCCCTGTTGCCATGTAAAATTTTGTAGTTATCACCTCTCCGTAGAGGTATTCCCGAGGCGCCCCTGATTTCAAAAGCATCACCACGTGATTCCGCACACGCACTTCAGTATTAATATTCTTTGTTTCAAAGATTTCTGTGCACTAGGAACTGAGATATGGCCTGGTCCTGTTACAGATTTCGAGAACCACCCTATATATATATATATATATATATATATATATATATATTCCCCGTTTTACAATGTCCTAAACGCGCCCGGTTTTAAATATCAATTGTCATAGTAGTAATAATAATAATAATAATTCTCCACCCATAAGTCATTTGATAATAATTATTTGCCCTTAGTAAAATCAATAATAACAAAATTAATTTAATTAAACTAAACTATAACGCTTATAAGATAATTTGTACTTATTTATTCTTATTCTTCTTGTATTTTTATTCTTATCAACCCCTAAAGTTCTTAATTTACTATTCCTTGGTTACCCTTAATGTAATTTTTAATTTCCTTTATTTTTATTCTTCTTTTTTCAACTTATTGACCACTACAATTATATTTATATATTGCTTTGGTTTTCAATCGCCCATTTTAAGTACTAATTACTTCGTCCCCTTTGATCAGTTTGTAAACTAATCCCTTTCTAAAATCCGCAACAGAGCTGAAACAGGATCACTTTTGGTGAGCCGGACATAGGTGACCTGGTCCGAAACTTGACCCGATTTACCTGGTCTTGATCCGAATGACTCGGAATTCGGTCTTGACCGAAGTTATTAGACTGATTTAACGCGGCGAACCAATTTACCCAGGTTGTCCAATCATAACTCGATGACCGGTCTTGTTGCTGTGGTTTGAATCAGTCAATAATATATTTTGTGAGATTTCTTGAGAAGTGAGCTTATGTATGGAAACTTCATTTTTGGGAGTTTTAAAAGATTTCTATGCTTTTATCCTATTTAATACTTGAAACAAAATTCATGCAGAATTCTGTTTCTGAGGAGGAAGAGGGGATACGTACCTCCGGCGGCATTTTTGTACTTGGATATTCCATGTATTTTACTATCTTTTAGGAACTTTTCGGCGTCGTACTTTCGGCTCCGTAACATTTCCGTTCCCGGTCACCATAATAAGAAAGACTCTTCAAACACAACAGTGTATAATAAGGAATTTATTCTCTGCTTTGGTTTCCGGGTTGAAATCGAGTTATCGGCTCCAAGCGAGTCCCAAGTATATACCTGATGACCGGATGATCCTCTTCATCTCTGATCCACAAACAGCCATCCTCCAGCCAAAAATCGAAACCAGAACCTTGGAGACGCTGGCCTAACAACTTAGAATACACGATCCCTTGGTTGGTACGTATTGCTTTTGAGTTTAATTCCTTTGAATGAGCTCTTGCTTAGCCGTGTGCGGTGTGATTAACGCCTCTCCTGCGATTTGATATCCAGTGGGTATTGATCATTTTCGGATTTAACCCAGCACCATGAAGACAACTGAAAAGTTTCTTCAATAAAGAAATAGTGGACTCCGGCCCTGGAAACAGAAAAAGCGGTGAACGAAATCGTTGCAATAACCTCACAAAAGACTAACTAAACAAAGGAAATATTGGACATTGTGACCCGAAACTCGTTATAACTTCTTGTAGAATTATAGTCCTGACTAAATTTGAATTTCTTTTTGGCCTTTAGATATCTATGGCTCAGGCCGGGATAAGTTACGGGAAAGGATGTGGGAAAGAGTCCGCTAGGGCGCAAGTTGAAGATATCATTCCAACATTTGCCTGGGATGACTGAGGAAAAATCATGGAAAAACCGCAGGCAGGATAATCGGCCGTTGATCTCTACCAACTGAGCTACGGCCGCTCGGTTTATCGTCATGATATTTTTATTTTTAGACAAAAGGTTATGTCATTTTGTACGCGTAATACGAACGATTGTAGAAGATGTAGTTTCTAGAAACTAAATTTTACAGAACAAGCAGAAGAATTTGTAGGTTTTTGGATTTACGCCCTTCTCCACTAAATTCCAAGAGGTTCATGAAAGGGCTGGTGTCCAAGCTCTTCAGGGTAAACATTTTACAGATATTTTAAGTATTCACTAATTAAATTTTCGTGCACTTCCAATGCTTTCATTCAGGTTTTTAGAACATTTTATTTAAAAAAATTTCAATTGTAAAGAAATTCTTTTGACAATATTTTACGTGATATTTTCAATCAGATATGTTCAGATTGAAGTATTATTTTATTAATTAATTTTTTAAATTATTAACAACAAATTGAATGAAAATCTGATTAAAGCATAGAAAAGTTCTAAGAGGTTTAGGAATATAGCAGTACATGAGGTTGGCTATGGGAATTTTCACAAACAAATAAGGGCTATTATGTAGTTTAAGAGATCGTTCTTATTTGTTTTGTCTTCGCATTTTGGGAAGACCGAGACGTCGTTGCGAGGACAATATTAGAAGAGATCTTCGAGAAGTAGGTGTACGTGATGAAAACTGGCTTGATGTTGCCTAGGACAGAATCCAATGGCGAACGTTTGTTACTGCGGCGATAAACATGCGAGTTCCATAAGCCATAGAGCTAGTTAGTTAGTTTATTTATTATATTTAGGGCCTACGTAAATAGATAGTCTTTTAATTGAAAGTACTTTGTGTTTTACTGAAGTAACGAAATCTGGTGAACTATTCTTACTTATTCAATACTTTTGCTATCTCGATAAACAACGTAACATTTAACTTCAACTTACCGCCCATACAATTCATTTTATCATTTATCATTTAACTTCAACAACATGAATAGGGTTTATATTTTTTATATTTATCAATGTTTCAATATTGACTCTCCAGATTCTATCTATAATATTAATTTTGTACATAATGATAGAAGTGTATCTCGCACATTGTAATTTTAAATTAGGAAGAGGCTTTTTTTTTAATAAGCCAACAGATATGCTTTTTATTCACTTCAAGTGCACAGAAATATTGATTCGAAGTTAACTCGGTACTACTGTACCAAATATGCTTAAAATGTATACAAAAAGGGTAGTTTTACAGTGTGTGTAAAAGTTAATCAATGCCCGCGCATGATTCCAACGTTTGGTGGAATGGTTGACCCGATTTCAATCAAAATTTTCATGATGGGGTGGACTACTCTCAAGGTTTTAGACCAAAGTGCTGTTACCGCCCATAAAATTAATTTCATCTTTTACCTCAAGGTTTTAGACATTAAATTTTAATTTTAAATATGTACCTTAATTTTAAACGTAATTTTACCCCTTGACCATATACAACACACATTTCTACATTGTAGATTTGGTTGCATACAAAAGCGGGGACGATAATGACAAATGTTCAGTTAGGTTTATTCCAAAAATAAAACGAAACCCCGGTGCTCAGTTCATACAGCGGGAACTTAGCATTCCAAAGGCCCTCAGTTCGAAGTCAACTACAAGCCCCACTGATGCAGATTTTATCAGACTTCTCCTCAGTCGCTACAAGCTAATGCCATTATGATACCTTCAAACTAGACCCTGGGCGCCTTCACACATTCTCTCCCCTCACCAATCCCGGTATGAGCTTCAGAAGTGTAAAGATCATAAACAGCCAAACAATTCCGAGAGGAATATTTTCAGCAGATGATCTGGTTAGATTCCATTACATAGGCTTCAGCAACTAAGTCTGGGAAGCCTTAGATCCCCGCTATGGCTATCCGTCTCTCGACAAATTTCAACTCAGGACCTAGTAGATCTGTGGAGGTGATTTAGGTGTCGTTGGAAAGGTCTTTGATAGACGAGTTTAAAGCTACAAAGATCAGGTTTGTGAGTTCCTCAGCCTGTCGACAAATTTCAATTTAAGAACTACAAGAGCTACGAAAGTGTTAAGATGTCGTTGGTAAGGACTCGGTCAGATAATCTCTGTCCGTCAGGCCGTCGATAATGTAAAGTCAGGAACTACTCTGGCTGGTCGTTACTTTGCTATTCCCTGCCGACGGAAGAGTGTACGCTGAGGAACGTCATCCCCCACACAGCAAAAGGTGCCGGTGTTGAATTAACAGTTTGACGACTGGCTGTGTGGTCCATAAATGTAAGTTAGTTGAAACAACTAAACCATTTGACATTAAAACTAAACTAACTTTAGGCAACTCTTTAACTTGAAACAGCTAAACTAAATTTAGGCAACTTTGGTTCAAACTGAATGGATGGTGATGGGTGAATTGGTAGAATGAGGAAAGTGGGAGGAAACGGGAGAACCCCGAGAAAATACAAGTACATATTGTTTGTCCACCACATGTCACGATCCAGGATCGAACCGGAGACTCCACACACCAGAGCTGAGCGCTCTACCATTGAGCGACCACGACCTGAAACAACAAAACTATAGAACAGGATGAGTTTTAAAAAGTTGAATTCTTTATTTGAATTGTCCCTTCGACCAAAGGATTAGGACAATCGCAGTTAGTATTTCCCTTAATTGAAATGTGTTTCTATAAGGAGAATCGGGAAGAAACTAAATTTTTTTGCATTTGTGGTGCAAGCATCATTATATTATGAACAATATTTTGTAAAATGTTTAAAATCAACCTAAATATGACCAGAAATATACTTTTATAATACCGGAATATGACACGAAGATAAAATATGTTAAAATATGCATTTATAGTTCGTATTAGTCATAAAAACGTCATCATTATGTTCACAAACCTTAGTGATGTGTTTAACTTACATTAGCAGTGGAAAATTAATAGAGGGTAGAAATATTACGTCATAAAATCAGTGCCTTAACTATAATTTCTATTCATTTTCATATCTTAATTTGCAACATTTTCGTACCTTAATTAAT
>JAGDQP010070477.1:0-10748 GCA_022664845.1 Lepisma saccharinum
GCAATCGCCCTGGCCTCGCACCTTAAGAAAGATTCCTCTGCTTGTATACACCATATTGTTTGCTAATATATTTCGTCCTTTCTCACAGAAAATCGCTTAATTTAAACTATTATTGAATTTAGAAGTAAGTATAGTCGGGGCTAACGCCCGCTCCCTGCTACTTAGAAAGCTTTCCTGTGCAAACACACAATTGTTCGCTATATATTTCGTCTTTCTCGTAGAGAAATGCTTATCATCAACTATTAGCAAATTTTCATATAAGTATAAGGGAAAAGCCTCCTTGTTCCCCGAGAACTTTCTTTTGTTCCTGCAATCAAGGACGCCGATCCCGGAAGGGCCTTGGGGGCCTTGCTCCCTAAGGTTGAAGTAGGCTCCCCTAATGGAAGGGGGGCAAATGATAAAGTCAAGTCGGTTCTCCTATTTCTACAGTACATCTAATTCGTTTTACCCTTCTACTAAGCTCATCTCCCTTTGGAAAATCTATTTCATTGATAAATTCCTCCCTGAAACTCATGTGCTACAGTACTTATATAAATTACATCACCTATAATACCTCTTCCCTGGCTAAAGGAGTTAATTCGTGCATTGCTTTTGTTGCTTCTGGAGTTTCATGCATAAAATCGATAAAGATTAGTTAGTAAAATAAAAAGAAAAGAAAGAATAAAAGAAAAAATGGAAACGTCATTTTCTGTCGTTTAAAGATCATTGATCGTGATTTTATCATATAAAAGCATAATTTAAGAAAAAGTAAAATATACAAGAAAAATAAGCAACATGAAGAACTCACAGAAAAGCAGTACACTTGCGCTAGGAAATATATCCTTGAAACTGCTGTTTGATGCAATTATTGTTTACCATTAATACCGTGTTTTTTAGTTTCTAATACAACCTATAGATAGGAAAAAAATATACAGCGGGTAACAATGTATTTGGACAAGTTCAACAAAGAGACTGTATCACAAGTAAGACAAGGACCATTACCAAATCCCTTGCACTTTTATGAAAATTTGAATGCCTTCAATAGAATACTGTAGAACTAACTACCACTCAATACACCTGTAAAGTAACAGGCAATGAAAGAGTGACGACTACGTGCATTCATCGTAAAAAAAAAAAAAAGTTTTTGGACTACCTCAGACTACTCTCGAAATAAATGTGCGCTACAAGAGCAGTCTACGTAGCGCATTCAAGCAATCCACACCGCGTCATGCACGCTTTACCGTTGGATACATCATAAGGAAACATAAAACAGAGCAATTATTGCGGAATCTAATTCGTTCTAGCCAACCAAGAAAACTAACTACCCGGAATGAAAACTACGTTCTTCATTCTGTTAACAAAACTCAAAGAATTAGTGCTAAAGGTTTGACTACTTAATTCGTCTAGGATATGTAAGTTAAAGTTACACCACAAACAATCCAAAATTCACTGAAAAAAATGGGATTTAGAAGATGTGTATCCAGGGTATGGTCACTTCAATAGTAATTACACAACCTCAAATCGTAACAGACCCTCCAACATTTTTACCAGTTGAAGCAATGTTCTGCTTTCTGAAAGCTTCATTCTTCTTTCGCCACACATCCTGATATCCATCACTACAATACAAGTTTATCTTCGTCTCATAAAAAAAAAAAAAAAAAAACACAACTTTTTTCAAAATTGATATTTCTTGGAAAATTAGAACTTCTTTCTACTTTCTTCCGATATGTATGTTTTGTTTATGGCTACACTTCGTCTGAATCCCATTTGTTTTGTTCACATCGATACATCTGTAACATTAACTTGCATAACATAGGCAAGTGAAGTAGCCAGATCTTTAGTACTAATTCTTTCAGTTTCGTTCACAGAATGAAGAATGTAGCTTTCATTCCGGGCAGTTAGTTTCCTTAGTTGATCAGAAGGAATTCAATTGTTCTGTTTTATGTTTCTTTATGATGTATCCAACGGTAGAGCATGGCTTTCCAACAAGCTTTGCTATGTCTCAGTACCTTTTACCTTCCGCACGTAATTTGAAAGTAAAGTGAGTAGTTCCATTGTTATTCAACTCAATTTGTTTCCCAAGCTGCTTCCTTATGCCTAACACGGTGTGAATTGCTTCAATACACCACACAGAGTGCTCTTGTACACAAAAGGATACCTAAAATATTTCTGTCGAGAGTAGTATGGTCCAAATACGAGAGTCCAAATACATTTTTTCTTACGATGAATGTACGTAGTTGTCAATTTTTCCTTACCTGTTACCTTACAGGTATATCGAGTTGTAGTTATTATTTCTATAGCATTCTATTTAGGGTATCCAAATTATCATAAAAGGGCAAGAGATTTCGAAATGGGCCATGTTTTGCGTGTGATACAGTCTTTTTTTCCTCATTGCTGAAACTGTCTAAATATTTTTTTCTCACTGTAGGTATAGAAGCTTCTTGAACCATGCCTGTCGAGATCGATAACCAAGACGTAAAAGAAGAAAAAAATATTTGTTCAATAAATTAGTAGCGCGGCGGAAGGGCGAGCCGGACAGAAAGAGAATAACATTTGGAAAAGCTTAGTAACTCCTCTGAATAGACTAACACTATTTTCTGTTATTTACTAAGTTTATTTTCTAGTAACAGAAGAAACTTTGTTCTAATTAGTTAGAACACAATATGCTTTAGTGATTTTTTTTAACGTTGTACAAACATAGTTAAATTCTGTAATAGCTGAACCTGTGGAAGCCTTCATAATGACTATATGTGTACAAAGTTCATGCAAATACAATATTTGGTAAAATCTTAATTTAGACAAATTGACCCTGGACAAATTTACCGCGGACAAACTCCTCTTTGATACTGCATTCATAGGACATGATCAATATCCCCCTTAAAAGAATATACTTTCAAAATGATTAAAACCCTGGAAAATGCTATTTCAGTGAATGATCTTTTCTTTCGTATTGAAGTTGAACTCTTTGTTATAAGATTTTCGAATTTTCATTTTAATTCAGACAGTAAAGAGCTTTATTAGATATAACGAACCGGGTATATGGGAACTGATTTTTGTTTTTTCGTATGACGCTTCAGCCAGACCACTCCTATAGGTGGTGTCATCTCCAAATCCTCGAGAACACTCAAACCTGAAAATTTTACGGTCAAAAATCTATAGAATCCCTTCTAAACTCCACTTACAGCATCCCAATTATGGTTTTACACCCCCTAAACTGAAAACCCAGGCGGAATCCCTGCTACAGAAGCATTGGTTAATTACTCTCAGTATAACTTCTGAAAATATGCTATTTCAACACTGCAAAATTTTCGGAAACATTCCTGGAAAAAGCTAGATATTTTATCTGCCTGGAAATTCCCAATAACTTGAATAATAAAAACCAAACATCATTAATTATTTTAGGATACTGGAATATAAAAGAAAATAGAAAAAAGATTTGAACAAAGGTTAGCTATTTCGTTCGGCATACCTTTTGTCCTTGCAGACTTCAAAGTGCGATAATTAACCTGTAATTGTAAGTCAAGGGGAAGCTATGTTTATAGCGTGTCCCAAGGAATGGTGTTGACTCTGAACATCGTGCAACAAACAAGCACACAGTTGAAGACAATAAGTTCATATAATGTAGAAAGTTGCAAAAAATGGCAACAGCGCCGAATGTCAAAATGAAGTAAAAATGAACAGAAATATATGCGTGTGACGCCAAATGGATGGTAGTATTGAACGTATATTCATGTGCACCAAAATGATAGTAATTGGAACGGAAGTCAAATTGATAGGAAACTAAACAAAAAATATTATTCATTTAATTGGAGTATATTCGTTGATTTCGTAAAGTACAGCACCGATAACCATTATATACTCTTAACAGAATGCAGCTAAGTCTCGTTGCTGTGGAGAAAAATCAACTTCAAAACGGATGCCAAATGTTCGTGTTTTGAAAGGACGCCAAATTGATATATATCCTGCGTAGCCTAGTCGGTAGCGCGCTCGACTTCAGTGCGAGTGGTCCCGGGTTCGATTCCCGGTGGGGGCTCAAAAATTTCGGTGTTGACCCAGCATCGTGAGGACAATTGGGGAGCTGCTGTGAATAAAATACAGTGGCGATCACAGTGAGAGCTTCGGCTCTCCTCTACCAACCCGTCTGGTCAGCGTGGGAGCAGTAGACCAACTCCTCCCTTCGGGGTGAGGCCTCATCCACTAGTGGATTGAATATGGCTGTGATTTATTATTATTATTTATTTATTATTATGTATATACAAAGTCTTATAAAAATCCTCTTCGAGCCGAAATACATCCCTTGTGACTCGCGACTTAGTTCGTACTTCGGTATGAGCAGCAGCTCGTTTCGGTTTGAGCCATGGCTTCGTTCGTCTCGGCTCGGTTCGAACCGCGGTTCATATCGGCTCGGCTCGGTGTGAACCGTGGCTCGGCTCGTGGTGAGCCGCGACTCGGTTCGGCTCGGCTCGCTGCGAGCCGCGCTGGGTTCGGCTCGGCTCGGCTCACGGTGGGCCTCAGTTCGGCTCAGCTCAGTGCGAGCCGCGGCTTAGGATGGCTCGAGCCATGAGCCGAGCCGAGCGAGTCGTTGACATCCCTACCACAAACGATGTATCCGATGCACTGATTATGCCTACATCTTGCAAAACACCTGCGGCTATGGCAGCAGTGGCTTGACGCGATACCCCGAATCTTTGACTTAATATGGCGGTATTTGTAAGTTTTATTCGCATTTGGGACGAGGACGATGTTCAAGGCAAAGATCTTGAACTTGCAGTGTTCAAAGCCTTGGTGAGAATGTAATTGTTAGAGCCAAAGTTCTCCTGCATTCTGTTTGCACCACCTTTGTTGGAGGATGTTGAATTTGTTGATGTGAATTGCAGATCTTGCTGCAATGACGATGAACCTGAACCATGGAACGAACTACGTGTAGTGCCCTGCCCGTAAACGAAAGCAGTAAGAACTGACCATCAGTTTACAGTTGCTATTATGAGCCCAATCTTTAAAACAGCCAGAGCCACCTATTAGAAACACTGGAAACTTATAATACGCTTCTTTCTGGTTTGGTAATCAACTTAAATCTTTGTAGTTATAAAATGGTGGTGCTTTAATTTAAATAAATGAATTATTTTGATTTAATAAAAGGAGTTTGTTATTTATTTAGTTTTTTTTTCTTTTTTTTTTGAAAATTATGAAAGTTCAGGCCTATTGCCAGAACAGAATAGATCCCAAGGTTCTGAAAATTTGCACAGTAATTAAATATATGCAGCTGCAACTTTTCTTCACTATTGAAGAAAGGTACATTAATATAATATATTAATACTATGATTAAGATAATATATTTTAAAATGCAAAATTTTAGATTTTTTTAAAACAGAATTTCCGAAATTTCAGACACCCTGCCAGAACAAAAGATACATCCTAGGATTCTGAAAGTTTGCACAGGTAATAATTAGTTGTAGGTACAACTTTTCCTTACTACCGCGAAAGGTATTATAAATTTTTTTGAAAATTACAAAATTTTAAAATTTTCTCTTTTTTTTTACCAAATTTTCGAAACCTTAAAGGCCCGTGTCAGAACAGAAGATGTTATCTCAGGATTCTGAAATTTCGCAGAGGAAATACTTAGATGTAGGTACAACTTTTCCGCACTACCGTAAAAGGGTAATCAAACTTTCGATTTTTTCGACCTTCCTATTTTATAGTATATCTTATATTCTCTCACTTCTCTAATATGTACAGTTCACCAGTACTAATTTTCGTAGGTTAGATTATTGTGTACATATGTTGTGTATCAGCGTGTTTAAATTTATCTATAACACCGAAGCTATACTGATTACAATGGCTATAGGACTCTATGGAATTAAGATGTGTGCTTTTGTATTTAACAAATATACTGGATAATTAGATGCTGAACCAAAGTTAGGATTAAGAATCGAGATATCAGAAGTCAAGTTACGGTATGATTTTGGGTAAGGAAGACAGAAAATTGTGCAAGCTCCAGGCATCTACTTACTCTAATGTAGGCGATATAGGTTGCAATATGATAAAATACAGTGCGGATCTAAACTCAGCATTTACTATACCAATATTCGTTCTCTGATACAGAAAATAGATGAAGTAAGATACGTAAATAATCAAGCACAGTGTGTCGTATTTATTGTAACAGAATCGTTGCCGGACGCTATATAAGCCACACAGCACATCATATAGTGAACTATCAGTTATTGAAAACAATGTAATGGATCCCTACCGTCAAGCAGATAATCTTTATGCAATCGAAGATTTAAATGCCCATCAACTTAGTCCAGAAAAATCTTAAATTGTTTATTTAAAATCAATCTTAGAATCATTATAGGTAACTCACTTAATTGATGAGCCAACTAGGATAATTGAATCCAGTAAGTCATTACTGGATTTGATCATTACTGACAGTGTACAGATGGTTCAGTCATATGGTGTTAAATCACCTATTGGTTCGTCCGACCACTGTGTCACGTTCGTAGTGCTCAATACTACCTGCGTTACTAGGTGCTCAACTGAAACTATTCGTTACCGGAACTATACCACTTTCAACGAAGAATTATTCTACCGTGATACCGGAAACACAAATTGGGGCGATATCGATTAAGCAAATCGATAAATGATAAAGTAATTTTTTTACATAAAACTAACAAGCATTTTTGATGAACATGCTCCAATTAAAACAACGAAAATCACTAAATGCAAATTACCGTACATTTCAAAAAATAGAAAGCGACTAATGAAATTCCGTGATTGTGCCCAGCAAAAGTTGAAAAGTACCAGAGTCCTACAGGATTGGGATGAATATAAGAGATTGCGTAATTTCACAACAACTGTGGTTCGACAAGAAAAAAATCACATATTTCTCTTATCGCATAAAATGTATCGCTTGTATCCAAGATACCTGGAAAATAATACGTGCACTTGGTTTCTGCAATAAATATATTCTATCTGTTCCCCCTACGGTGCTGAACGACCCCAATGAAGTGCATTATGACTTTGTCAACTCCCAACGCTCTTCAGTTACTAGTGAAAATATCAACAAATACTGACATTTACATCTCAAAGCCTCCCATACTCTGGCAATCCTTTACATGTAAAACCTGTGGATATAAACGGAGTGTGAAAAAAGCTGTATATAAAATTAAATCTAATGCAGCTGCACTTGATGGAGTAACTGGAAAATGCTTAAGCTCGCGATCTTCATCTTAGCCTTACTGACACATGTCATAAACTTCTCGCTTTCTGACGGCTGCTTTCTTAGTGCGTGCAAGCTCGCTAAATTGTGCCCTTTGCAAAGAAAAATTCAGTAAAATCATTACACTATTTGAGACCTATCAGCATCTTACGAGTTATGTAAAAATTTCTGGAAACAATAGTTTTCAGCAAATAACTGATCATGTTAGTAGTACTGCTCTCTTACCGATCTTTAATATGGCTTTCATAAGCATTTTAGCACAACTACAGCTTTATTACAAGTTACGGATGAGGTACTACACGCAATAGAAAACTCACATGTAGTAATCGTAGTACTATTGGATCTCATGAAAGCATTTGACGACGGTTTGCTCATAGCAAAATGTTTTTTTGTTTCAATTTCATTGATACCACGATTATGTGGTTCGAATCATATTTGAGAAACAGAAAATAACAGATATGCCTCAAGACAGTATACTATGCTTTATGCTTGAGCAGGTGTACCGCAGGAATCTATACTAGCTCCACATTCATCTGCGCATTTTTATGCAGACGACATGCAAATAATTATTTTCTCACCGCAACAATTCATTATGCAAACAGTGGAACTTCCTAATGAGGACCGTGCGGTCGTTTGAAACTGGTGTCATAATAATGGTCTTCTCATTAATCCAGTGAAATGCGCGTTTACTCGTCTGGGATCCCAACAAAAGTTAAACAAAACCAACCCTTCTCAACTTAAAAGTGCGTATTATGGATTCTTAAGTCTATTTCTCTCCGAGCATTAATTGGGCTAACAGTAAATCAGGAACTTAAGCTGGAGTACACACAGGACTACCCATTGCACTAAAGCATTAAATGCACTCAGACAACTGTAAAAAGTAAAAGATTTCTTATCGCAGCATATTAAGTTATACCTTGCGATTGTGTTTACAATAATTTCTAATTTTACAAAACCTTGATTAACATTCATTGCTTCGTTTCTAAAAAAAATCGAAAACAGTCTGTTCTTTACAAAGAATTAATTTTCAGGCAATACGATGTTCGATCAGGTGTTCTTCAAGGATCAAATTTAGGACCTCTTCTATTTCTGATATTTATTAATGACTTATCAGATTTTATTATAAACTCTAAAAAGCTCCTATTTGCTGCTGACCTAAAATATATTTGGAAATATCCTGTATTGAAGACTGTAATAAACTTCAGTGTGATTTAAACAATGTAGCGAAGTGATGTGAGGAAAATAATCTTGTTATAAATGTTAAGAAATGCAAAACTGTCTCCTTCACTAAGCTTAAAAATAAATATACGTACACATACACAATTAATGACGTTTAATTAAACAATGCTAATTTAGTAAAAAATTGGGTGTAATCTTTGATGCACATTTAACATTTAACACTTATATCTTGACCATAAAAAATTAAGCATAGAGAAACTTAGAATTAATTATGAAATTAGGAATAGATTTTTTATAATCCATAGGTTCTCAAGTTACTGTATTTTAATTATATCAAATTTAAATTGGAATATGCAATATGCATCTATAATATGGAATCCACAATGCAGTAGATATTCTAAGACAATTGGGATCATTTAATCATTTTCCTTAGATTCTTAGCGTACAAACGCTATCTATCCAAAATTTGATTCATCGTCACTACTGACAGTAAATTTTGATCTTCTGACTTTGGAAAAAAAAAGGATAATTATTTGTATCTATTCGTATAAAAGTTCCTTCGTTTAGAATTCGTATGCACAACAATATTTTTTTTCTTTTGTCACAAGGCCACAATTAATTCTATATTAAAGTCTCCTATATGGCGATCTTGTGCTACCTACTTAAGAGGGGGAAGGAGTCGGCGAAAATTTTGAATCTGAGAAGATAATTTGTTTCCAATCTTCAAATAGTTCTCTAAAACGCCGAAAAATTGTCAGGCGCTGAAGTAGTTTCTCTTCCTGTCTGGTAGTGGAGTAGGGAGAGAGGGTTGGTAAATAGTATCCCCCTTTGAGGACAGGTCAGAGTTTATTGATGCGAAATTGAAACCCTTAGTATGAAAATGCATGTCGTCGCCCCCAGGGTGTCGACAACTGGAGAAAGGGCAAAGTTACAGAAAACCTCATAACGGAATCAATCATAGGCTAACTAGCATACTAAAATGGTAATGCACTAATTCTTTTTTAAAATATAGGTAATAAAATTATCTATAATAAAGGTCCTGACTTGAATATCCAAATCTTTAATACTTTCTGGGTAAAACAGAAAGATTTTGTCACAAATTAAAAATAGTGTCCCCAATTTTGTAGTAATATTATTTTTCACAACAGAAACAGAACAGAAAAGTGCCGGGATGGTCCCTTCAAAATGGGTGCCGGCTCGAAAGGACAAAAGGTGGCATATGCCCTCCTTGGCATTAGTTTTTTATTTGGAGAAATAGACCACTTCATTAACAATAGAATTCAAAGAAGTGTCGCCTTCTTCAGGAAGGGACGAGTAAGTAACATGTGTTTATTTGTTTCTTATATTAAATATGTGTTCGTATATTTAGTGGGTGCAGATCAAGATAAAGACAGGGTATGGGCTAGGGGCAAATGATAAAGATAGACCATAGGGCAAAAGCTCAGCTACTTTCTTGGGCAACTGATGTATACCCTATTTTAGTTTCCCGTGTCATTCCTTTACGCATCCAATTTTCTCCGTCATGACATTGACAGATTGTTAGGACTTAAGACAATAAAGGATTGTTTGAAGGAACCTTGTAACGTAATTTCGATGAAGTAGTTTAAATTAGGTAATAGAAAATGGCGTTTCACCTTGTTCATCCTTTTAGGTGTTTGACTATACATTATTTCCTTTTTCCTTATATACAAACAAGTATTGGACAAAAAAGAACAAAAACACGAACACCTGTGAAATTCATACTCTCCCATTATTAATCATGTGTTGGGTCACCATTTGCACTTAGCACAGCTTCTGTTCCCCGCGGAATGCATTTATACAAAACCTCAGCAGTCATCAGAGGAATATTCAGGGATGCTACAATTTTAGGTGGGTATACGCTTCGCTTGTAACCAAACCTTTTGCTTACTACGCCATATACTTGCATATTTCAAAAAATTTAGGTGGGTATACGGTGATGCCTAAAAAATTGAGGTGGGTATACGCCGTAATTATATATATCTAATGTAAATTTCATTTTCACACACACTTTGGACCACCCCCCGGAAGTCCATGGACCACTCCCAAAACCAACTTCTAGATACGTGCCTGATCGGAAAATGTAGAAACCAGGAGTCACTAATGTAATAACGCGGGAAATTGTCCCTTAGCATCACTAACTATATTGTCAGAAATTACTGTGCAGCTAGGGTAATTTCATATGTAAGTAAAGAAAAAAATGACAACAAAACATAGTTGCACGTCTTGCAATTAAGATCAAAAAACACTGAACTGCTGAACAAGACTATATTATTCGTAAAAAATTAAATTACATGTAACGTTTCGATCTTCTAGCCAAGATCCTCATCAGACATACACTGAGTCTGTACAAAAA
>JAGDQP010070478.1:0-10748 GCA_022664845.1 Lepisma saccharinum
AGTGATCAAGCCATTTTCGGATATCCGAGATAGAACGGAAGTGATAATCATAAATGTCAAGTTGTAGCAAACGAAGCAAATAAGTAATCTGACAGAGCAATGTCTGGGGAATAGGGCGGGTGGGGTAAGATATCACAACCAAGTTCCGCCAAGGTATCTTTCAATTTTTTCACTTGGATCGCGTATTCCACACTGCTTCTTTCAACCTATTGCCGGTACTTCCACGCACAGAAGAAGTCACTTACGGCTCAGTTGACCTCGCACAACTGCTGCTCTCTATTTGGCAACAGCGAGAATTATTTCAAGCACCCAATAGTTAATTTCTAATTTGAAGAGTATGGAGGGGGAGGAGGAGGGGAAATTGAGATATTAAGCTCGGAAATTTTGAAAAAAATATTTTAAAAGATACTCAAATTTATTTTTCATACAACTGATAATCTGTTATTTACTCAAGTAAACATACAAAACTACATACAAAATTATAATGGACTATTAAGTAAAAATGGAGTCATTCCTGTTTTTTCAGTGAACAAGAACCAATCTGGCATGCTACTGTTTTCCCATAAGAATCGAATCAGAAGTGACAGCTGCAATCATATTATCTGCATGTACATCCATATCTTTATCGCCTGCTACTGCATGCGTCTCTTAGTTTTCATCCCTCTATAGAATGTGCGATAAGTGGAAGGTGTCCAATTCAGTGACGATATTATGTTCCTTTGGTTGTGTGTGTCAATTGAAAGTGTCCCGAATGCTTTTTTCTTAGGTTGGGTGTTTGGAAGAATGAATTACTCTGTTGTTTAAGTATATTGTTTGTGCATCTTCATCATAAAATGTTTTAAGTACTGCTAAATTTAAAGCAGGTGTGAAGTGAAGGTGAGATGTGCAGCATCCCTGAATAACACCTTGTGTCCTTCTGCTGAGATACTTTTCTGCCAGAATGCACACTTCAAGTCATTTAGGCATACAAAATCATCCGTTGACATAGCATGTTTCTTTTAGCTTAATATCTACAAAATTCACACCAAGTCTTGAGGTTTATAGACAAACTGGGCATATCGTCGTACACACTTTTCTATAACACTGCACTCACGTTGGTTAAACAACGTGAGAATTCAGAAAGTGAGAAGCAGTGCTCAATACGGCAAAGTCCTGCAACTACAATAAAATACATCCAAAGAAACAATGTTGTTTTTTTCTCAGAGTAGTTGTCGAACTTCAAAGTAGTTGTTGATGCAGCTGTCTATTTCGTCAGAACCTCTTGAAACAAACAGAAAATGTCCGTGTGGGAAATTATAAGGATGGGTACTAATGTTATAGAACTACAGTTTTCTTTTGTAGAGTATTGGGCCTGTAATGAGTTTTTGTGTGCGTAACCTCCATTAAAGGTAAAAAAATGAAGTAAATATTTTTATTATAAGCAGCGTTTGCAGTTTGAGCTATTATATTTTCTTGGTCAACCTGGATCATTCTTACGTGCAATTCCCGTCTTCTATTTTCTTCAATTCTGCCTCATTTTCAGTGCCTTTTGCAGTTGCCAATACCATTTAATGTTAATGGCAAGTGGGGTTTAGGCAGTTTAAAAGTTGTATTCATTAAAAAAAAAACGTATGTTGATATTTATCAGAGGACACCAGATTGGCATTAATACCAGTACAATACTCACTTTCGTAATGTTTATTAAAAACATTGAAAACCAAAAGCGAGGTATTGTCGTAAATATGCTATACACCCTTTATACCCGCGGAAGACTGAAATACATTCAGAATATTTTTAATGGTCAGTTACATTTAAAAATGTGTTCCTGTATATTGGTTGAATAAGAGAGATTCTTGCAGGAGAATTTTAACACAGCAAGTACCGTGTCTCTACGTCCATTAATATGGAAGTAACTAAGTTATCTGTTTTATTTCGATGAATGAGTTCTAATGAAGTAACCTCAACTCAGTTGGCCGAGAACAAGGAGCGGCAGAACGTATAGAAATACAATCATCCACAAGCTTTACATAGACAGTTCTATGTAGTATTTTGTAAGTCATGCAAGTTAAGAATATATTGAATCTAATTTTGACAATAGAATTAGTGATATGGGGTGGCCTATTTGTGGCAAATGTTCAAATTGTACTAACAAATTATAATTGCAACTGTTCTTTTGAATGTATTATTTATAAACATTATGGTTCTCATATTTGTAGGGGGATGAGGAGGATTTCACTCCACAGACTATGCCGACGTTTTCTTTCTGATAGTATATTTTTAATCCTAAGGAGGACTTCTAAGGTTTCCTTGTTGGTGTTGACAGCATTGGCAGCTTATCATTTGTCTTATGTACGGGTCTTCCATCTCAATACCAACATTCGATAACCAATTATATTTTTCGAGTTATAGATCATGTTACAGTTATAAAGAAATAATTCTTATTACTTATTTCTCCCTTGGCAGAAGTTGTGTCAACCACCTAGTCAGAAATTCTGGTGCTGTGTTTAAACTTATTTCTTTCATTTAGCACAAACTATAAATAGTGGAAATATTATAATAGTAAACTTATCAATGTAAAGATGAACATAATGAACACAAACAGTGAAGTAAAAGGACGGGTTCAAGTATTACGTAAGCACATTTTTGACATTTTAGACTTGGGCCGCGGTGCGCCTCTGGCACTAGGGGTCGTCGGATAGATCCCTGCTCATGCCATGTGGACTTTGTGGTGGACAAACACCGTGTGCATGGGTTTTCTCTGGTTCTCCCGTTTCCTCCCACTTTCTTCATTCCACCAATTCATCTCATCATTCATTCGACCTGAGCCAAAGTTGCGTAAAGGCCTCAATAATTAAATTCAAATTCCACATTTTAGACTCCTTCTTCCTTGTAAATTAGAAAACCAGATACCCGACTCCTCGTCTTGTGCTCGCGTGAGACTTCTCATATTTTTATCGTTATTTCGTAGATCAATCTACTTTATAACTTTAATATGTTTAAAACTTTAAATCTACACTAATATGTTTTAAGCGAATCCTATGTAAGCATTGTTCTGATCTCCCTCTCCAGTGTCAGACAAAATAAGCAAAGTTTGAACCCGCTACTCCCTGAGTACTTACGGAATACTTAAACGACAGATTAGTCTTATCGGTATTGAGTGAACTGGAAAACATAATAGCGCTGTAATAAAATGTTTTTTACACATAGATCTGTTTCAGTATTTCAACACACAAATTTAAAAATGTATTCTGATAGCCAGAACAAAGATGAAACACGTAAAAATATGATGACATAAAACCATTTACTTCAATTGAATTACAATTATAAAGTAGTATGCTATTATGCTTTAGATTTAAATCAAAATTAGAATAGTTAACAGCATCATAAATCACATCAGCAGTAAAGTATGTGAATTATGATACAAAATAACATTGTGCTGCCATCTGTTGTCTTTAACCTTAACTATTTCAACGATTTAGTTTAGTGACGTGTTACCAAAGTGTTTCTGCACTCGGCTACAAAAATCCAAATATGAGGTTTACGTTTATTTTCCCGTGTCCTTCATTTAATTAGAAATCATTTTATATCTTTGCTCCTTGCCTATTTACTTTGTTTCGTTTAGTAAATTTTAAGACTGATTACCTTACATTCAGATAATCTTAGATATCATGATGAATGACACCTAACGCTTCTTCTGTTATTTTGTACACTATACAGCGGTACACGAAATAAACATCTTTTAAGTACACGAAATTTTTCCAAGAAACTATTAGCTCTAATACAACAAATGGAGCAACTAATAATCTCAAAGATATAAACAGTCGAAATTCTACAGATCGTTGGATATATCTAAGAAGTTCATGAATAGATCGTCAAGTGTAATCTATTATGTCCGTTATCAATTGTAAAGAAGTAACAGAAAGTTCTAAGGAAAAAACAAAGAGAATGTTTAGACTGTTTAGAATTTCTCAGTTTTGTACGTTCCTATTGACAGTAACGGATTACTTCCTCAAGATTTAGGGTTCCGAAAGTCGATCATGTTGCTTTACGATATGACAAGTTATTTAAATCGCAGGCATTAAAAAGAGGTATTTCTTGGAGGTAATGAGTTTATATCTTTTTCTTTAATTAAAAATCTGAAGGCATTGGAAATAAAACAACATAGTAGACATAACTAGCAAAATATTTCCTTAAAACTTTTCAATATAATTAGTATTTTGAGTTTCTTTCAGAATTTTAAAACTGACCAGCCAGACCTCTTCTAAGAATCCTTTTTCACAAATTTTATGAAAATGATC
The DNA here is from genome assembly GCA_022664845.1 of Lepisma saccharinum. Taxonomy (NCBI): domain Eukaryota; kingdom Metazoa; phylum Arthropoda; class Insecta; order Zygentoma; family Lepismatidae; genus Lepisma; species Lepisma saccharinum. The sequence continues at coordinate 4,278 of JAGDQP010070478.1, forward strand.
AGGACGTTTTCACAAAATACCAATAACGTTTTAGCCTTTATAGGATAATTCAAAATATAAATTATCACGAACTTCCAAAGCGTTTCTTCTTCCTAACTTCTCATATTTGTCCATGATAACAGTCCTCAACTAAGAAATACGGTAATAGTAATAAGGAAAAAGATATATATGATGTTTAAGAAATGATGGTCATTAGAAAGATGAATTCCTCTATTGAAACCAAAAAAATGTTTATTTGAAGAAAAGTTACAACACGTAGTTTCAGAACTTGAAGCACGTAAACATGTCAAGGCATTGTCAAAAATGCGCTAAAACCTCCACAAATTTATGAAGTAAGATGTGTTCGTTTCGTAATGTGCAATCGAAGCTGTACACAACGATTAGATTTGGGTAAGTTGTATTGTTGAGAACGTCAGCGTATAAGAGATTCCCACACGTAAGAATTTTGTTGTCAAGTAATTGAGATTGTGCAATGGTCGAGGATTGAAATTCTCTCTAAATTACATTCCTCAATTATTAACTTTGGTCAAATAAAATCTTTAAGTACACCTTTCATTGTGATTTGTAAGGCTGATGCGTTCAACTGCCCTTTAATGGTAGATACTGCATTATTTGTGACGGCACAGTACCACAGTTGGGTTTTTCTAGCTCCGAAACTATACACGTTCTTACATTACTTCAAATATATTTTTCCTCTGTTTCCATCTAAGGAACTTCAGTTTATGGTAATCATTTTTAAACCTCCTGTAATTGTATGTGTTATAATTGTTTGTAAAGAGTCTTTTAATAAAACATTTTCATTGTTTGCATGTTCATTAAGATAATACATTTTAGAGCGGCCAACGAAATTAAAATAGGAAAGGTAAAATAAATATAATGAACATTAAACTTTTATGAGACATATTAGCATTTCCCTTACCTGGATATATAAGAATACTTTTAACAGTTAGAGGTTCCACGGGATTACCATCGGTTGCTATTACTGTTAAAGTGTGATCCTCCACAGAAAACATGATAGGACAGTCCAATGAAGCTGCGTTTATTACACGAAATCTGTAACGCTTTCCAGAATTAACAGTAAATCTTGCAAAAGGAACTTTAGTTCGAATTCCTGTATTGGGGTCCTGTTTCGCAATAAAGAAAGATAAAAGTCAGTTGGTCTTAAAGCTAAGAAAGAACATAACACCACATTTTGTGTGAGTATATGTCTGTATCTCTTCTATACAAGTCTGTAGAAATACATTCCACATAATAGAAAATTTTAACAAAACGTGCATATACAAGATTAAATACATACGTTAACAATTTGTATCCTCATCAGGGATCACGGTGAAGAAACAAAAAGAAAACATTTCAAGATTGCCCATAAAACACCATCATTTTTATTATAATGTATCATATATTCTGATTCAAAATGTCCTAATTTAATATTATTATGAAAAATACGATTTTTTAAATATGTTACTAAATTTCACATTAATTTACATATATTGTTTATATAAATATATTGAGACTTTGTATCCATACTTAATTTAATTAACATAGGATGACAACGCTATTATGCTTAACTTCATTGTAAAAACAAACAGCAAGCGTTACAGTTTCAATATTCTAACATCTTCCTGAGACGAAACATTAATCAACACTAACAGTTAGAGGTTCCACGGGAAGGCCAAGAGATACTTTCTACGTCTTCCGCCAATCTCGTCTCAGAATTCGTTTACTTTCCAAACTAAACAGGTTTTAACCAATCACAGTCCTTTGCTCACAGGCTACACCCTCTAGTCAACTAGAACCCTATAACAAACTTGTACCCGCAAACTACAACAAGGAAACTGAATCGAGGCGCAAGAAATATTTTAGATAAATAAATGTGTAATAAATTAATAAATATAAATTAAATAAATAAATAAGCTACACATAAATAAATAAGAAACAAATAAGTAACTAATAAAACTAAAAACTTAAACAGAAAATAAATAAAATAAAGAAAGGAGAGGGGATAATTACAGAACAGTCCTTATTTTCTTAAATACTTTCTCCGCTCTTCTCTTTCCAGTATATCTTCCCATTCCTCGTTCATACTCAACCCACCATTCAAGTTCATCACATTATCCCCCGTTCCCCTAATCCTTCTCTCTTCTTTCCACCTCCTAACCAACATCCTTTCCTCTTGTTCTAGTATCTCCGCTCCTTAGCAGTCTATATCATGCGCCTCTTCCTGTACATGTTTTTAAATAGCATATTTATCTCTTTTTAGTCTGACATCATCCTTGTGTAGTTTAAGCCTCTCTTCTAATTTATTTTTCGTCTCTCCTATATATATTGCCTCAGTTCAAACACGGAACACTGTACACCGCTCCTCTCTCTCTGTTCTCTAGCTGCCCCGTTCCTCTTTTTATATTATTTATTTCTCTTTTATTATTTGTTATTTATTTATTTATATGTAGCTCAAGCCATGAATAAAGACTCCCCTCCCACAGGCGCCATGTTGAGGTGCTGGTCATAGAGGGCAAAAAGTGTATTATGGCAACCAGAAAAGATCGATCAAAATTGGTGTTGTGAGACTGGGTGTGTAAGGAGACTGGGTCATCCGGTTTGTTGATAAAGCAAAAGTGGTGCTGGTTATTAATACGAATGTTGAGAGACCCACCTGTTTCAACCACATAAAATGCATCATGGAACTTGCAGGTTGGAATGTTTGTTATGTTAATCTCTGAGGGCAAGGAAGAATGAAATAGTTTCCTTGGTGTATTAACTTAAGTAGTGTAAATATGGTTGGTAGGTTTATGTGAACGGAGGTAGTGAGGGTGTTGTTTTGTAAAGTGATGTCTATGTCAAGGAATGTGACATAACCTGAATTACACCAACTCTACTACTAAAGCTTACAACCAACGCCTCCAGGAAATTCTAGTCAACCGAGGCTATCCATCTAACCTTGTAACCAAACAGATTCACCATACATTCAAACCACTCAAACCCTCTAAAACCAATCCCAATCCACCGGCACTAATCACCCAGTTCCACCAAGATCAAAGAAATCTACACTCTCATTTCCACATTCCCCAATCCAACACAGACACAAGATTAGTATTTCCCACAAAACCGAGATTAGTTTTTCAGCACCCCCATAATCTTAGAAACATCTTGGTCCGTACGAAACCTTCCTCGCCACCAGTCAAACCGGCGCCCATATATGCATGTAAGACCTGCTCCATTTTCATCATTTCTTCCACAGTCACTATCAATACTGTTAGAGGCCGGTACACCATTAACCCCAAAGGTACATGCCACACCTCGAATATATACATCCTAACCCGCAAGTTCTTCGTTGCATTTTATGTGGGAGAAACATGTGGGTCTCTCAACATTAGTATTAATAACCAGCTCCATTTTTATACTATATTCAAACCGAATGCCCCAGTCTTCTTACATACAAAGTCTCACAACACCAATTTTGATCCATCTTTCCTGGTTGCCATAATATACGTTTTGCCCCCTATGACCAGCACCTTAACACGGTGTCTGTGGCAGGGTGCCTTTATTCATGGCTTGAGCGCGGAAATGAAACCTGGCCTTAATCTTCAATAACTCTAAACCTCCCGTTTGCTCAAAATTTTCAACGCATTTCCTTCCACAATCCCCTCCTGAACTAACACGCTATACAGTTGTCAATTGTTCCAAGCTTCTGTAGCTTCACGCTATTCCACAGTCAATTGTTCCAGCTTAATACATCGTCCGCTGCTTCTCGCCACTCTCTCTTTAGCATTTTGTTTATTCTACACGTGCACTTCGTTTTCTCCTTTATTCAAGACTAAGAGCTAATATTGGGCTGGAAATATAGACGGAGTCGCTCTATTTACTGTGTATTTGTGTGTGTGTGTGTGTGTGTATGTGGTGGTGGTGGGGTTTCTCATATGGCAAATATTCTGTTAGTACGGATTATTAACGGCATACTTCCTTAACATTGAAACTCGTCCCATTGTGGTCAAAAAGGGGAGTAATATATTTTGATTTTATTTTATTTTCCAATAGTAATAAGTTAAATAATGCAAATATTAATAGTGTAGGAAACAAAATTGTAATTTCATTTCGTGACAGGACTTATATTGAATTGAAAATTGAAAATTTGACCCTCCATCCAGTCAAACAAAAAAGTGTACAAGAAATACAATAGCGCCATATTCACGAACATCAGTAAACATGGTTGAAAATAGTGAACTACACAGTTGGACATCAAAATTGCGACACTAGAAAAGAGATGATCTACCAACGTCAAGTGTTGATATTGTACAGATACAGATATGGTACAAGTGTCGAATGAATGCACTCATCACTCTATGCCACGTACAGAATGTACAGAAATCACGTGAAGCCACGGTGGACAATGAAACTCGGTGAGACATGAAGAGGGAGAGACTATTAGTCTCTGCCCGTGCTATGTCAGTTTTGTGGTGGCCAAACACAGTGTACGTAGGTTTTTTTCGGGGTTCTTCGTTTCCTCCCACTTTCTTCATTCCACCAATCATCCCATCATCGTCCATCCGGCCTGAGCCAAAGTTGTCTTAAGGCCTTAAAACTAAAATTCAAATTTAACTACCAGTCTACTCCTAGGATATGGAATATCATGCGTTGTCGAAACGTTCCCGAAGTTCATCTGCTGTAGCCGCAAGGGAATCTCTGGTGACAGGTTAGGTAAACGTGAGGGCCAAGGAAGAAGTGGACCTTGGTGTTCGTTCAAGAATTATCGCGCATTGCGTGCCATACGCAGTTACTTACTCTCCTGTTGGAAAATTGTTCAATCCAGAGACGGAAGATATTAGACAATAGCCTCCAACACCTCAGCACACGTAAAGGTGGCTTGTCAACTTCTTAGAAATGCGTAATAGGTGCGATGAAGAGTGGAATTCAATATACTCCATATCATAACGCCCAGTGCAAAATCGATGTATCATGCAGTACTCGCTCACTTTGTCTCCACGATGCCGCCAGACACAGATGCGACCATCATAGTGAGCAGAAGCGGGATTCCTCGAGAAAGACGATATAATTATATTCCTTCCTGCATGCGCGACGTTCTATGCACCATTGCAGTCGCATGCGCCTATAGTGTCCAGCTAAATGTAGACGAAGCAAAGTTTCTCCGATGCTACAGACGACGTTGAACTGTGTGCATACGAAGATTGGTGGCTGTGAAACAACCTCAAAATTTGCACAAGTCGTTGTGATGCGGCTCTATAATTCTCAATAGGCACGCGCACAACACATTTGTTCTCTTGATCAGTGATGTGTGTGACAGAACTGTTGAGATATGCCTACTTCACGTGGATCAGTTCGTTCTTCCGTGACCCAGATTTTAATTGTCATCACTGTACCCGTATTGCATCCAACACGAGAACCAACCCTAATAGCACATGCACATTGGCCACTAATGGGACCGATATCGTCATACATCGCTAATACAGGTAGGAAATCGGGCCCGCTTGAGTCCACGTCGAACGATGTGAGATTGACCGACATCTTTTATCGCTATCACTAATTTACCTATTTTCTAAAACTATAGTAAGTACTGTGCAAAGAATATATCGATTTTCTACAAACATTTTGTTCATAGTGAATAAATCAAATTAACAAATAGAACATTCGCCATGGAACAATATCGATCCACATCAGTAATCGATGTTTATATTGATCAACGTCGATCCATATAGACAATCAATCATTATTCAAGCGATGCTATATTCATCTGGAGGTTGTCAAACTTCATGTTTTTGTCAACAAGCGGCCACCTTTCTTTAGGACAAAAATGTTATGGACCGTTGAAGCATGTTAAAGTGCAGAGGATCTCTCCACCGACGCTGTTGAAACGGGTAAGCATGCGAAAATTCGGAGGAGCTTGTTGATTGACGGGAAGAAGGCTGGATCACATGCATCGAATACATCCATGATATCGAGAGGTTTGTCTGGTTTTGCACGTTATTGTTCACACTAGAGGCTGTACTCTGCTTTGATGATAGGTTCCGAAACAAAAGTGACTCAGAAAGACTCAATTTCTTCAGGATCTTTTAGCTTCCCTGCGTCGGCATTTTTACAATGAGAATCTCTAGAGAATGTACTATTTCTTAGTAGGTGGCGTTTATGTTTCTCCGCGACAGATGGAGTTGTACTAAGCCTTCAAACAGAGTGCTCTCGCTTGTGATCTCTAGAAGTCATCGAACCAGTAGAGAATCGAAATCATCTTGGACTTCAAGAGCCCAAATGTAGACGTCGTATTTCTGATGCAGGAACTATCTTTCGAGAGATCTGGAACAGCTGGGCTCTAGTAGGGTGTCTCATAGCAGTATTGATAGAAAGAACCAAGACTTCTGACACTTGCTCATAGGTGGAATTGTGCTTAAATCGAACATGCTGGACCGTTGTGGAGAGCTGCCTGCTTAGCCAAGTTGCTAATATATAATTTACAATATTTAT
>JAGDQP010070480.1:0-10748 GCA_022664845.1 Lepisma saccharinum
TATATATATATGTGTGTGTGTGTGTGTGTAGGTGTTTGTGTGTGTGCTTGTGTGTGCGTGTTAGAGCTGTCAAAAATATCGATATACCGATCATGTATCGATATACATGAATTGCACGAGTAGTGCCATTGAAACCAGTCATATAATAGTCTGTTATATATTGGAATGACAAAATCAAAATAATAATCGACAGCACCTGCTTGTGTCTTCAAACACCACCATCCTCCATCACCAAAAGTGATTACCCTTTGGTTCGTGACGTGGTTATCAGTCGCATGTAATACATATTGTGTTGGTATAAAGAGTAAACAAAAAACATGACCTCCTCCATTCCGTTTTATGCATGCAGCGAGGTAAAAAAATAATAATACGAAACTCGTTTTCCAGGTTACGTAATTTGCCTTTGAGAAATAAATAATGTACTTTAGAGAAAATACATGACGTTAAAAATGTTCCTATCAACCAACTATGGGCAAAAATCAATAAAAATCAACAACACAATTACCTCTATAAAATATATGTTTCGAGTTTCAGATACTTTGAATTAAATTGGCTTTATTTATTGTAAATTATGAAAGACCATAGGCGGCGCCACAGTGGGTGCAGTGGGTGCAGCTGCACCCACATTAACTTCGATTTTCAGATTTCCTACAATAATCCTTTCTATTTTGTATCTTTATTGTTTCCTATGTTTGGATATATTTGAGTGACTTCTTAAGTCTCTCATAAGTTACTTGCTTTTAGTGTTTTTCTAGTTTTTTAAAGTAAAATTTAGGGATTATTTTTGAGATCTTAAGGCTCAATAGTGCAGAGCGTTCTGGCAACAATGTTAGGATGTGTTGGTAGAGCGTCTTCGGCGAACAGTGCGATGTAATTGCTAGTTCAGTTGTTACGCATGTCGGCATGTTAATTTCCCCTCAAAATGTTTAAATCAAAACAACAGGGAACGTTGCTTGGGTGGATAAAAAACACATCTTCAACTTCAAGCGAAACTGCTGGTAAATCATCGTTTAATAGGGAGAAGCAATTGGCAGAGGATAAAGCTGCGTTTGATGATATCTTCAGTAATGCAGAAGAAAAATGCGCGGAAATTGACATTAGTGTTCCGCCGCCTAGAAAGCGAAAAATCTCTTCATTAGTGGACGACTCACAAGAAACAGGTGTTTTTGCGGAAACGACAAAGGAGGCAATCAAGTATTGGACATTTTATCCTTTATTGGATAGACTTATTCTGGGACTTAACACAAGATTTTCTCAAGAGACCATAGACCTCATTCAAGTAACTGGGAAAATTTTTCGCCTTGCTGAGTGTAATAGTATTGATTATCAAGTAGTAGCAGAACGTTTTCGTCTAAATGAGTCAGAAATTGAAGCTGAAATCAGACTTCTACGAGCAAGGCGCTTGAACAATCCTCCATCTACAGTTCTTGATTGGCTAAAGTGGTTGCAAAAATCCGGAAGAGAAAGGGGGTCTGTAAATTTAAAGATTGATGATAAAGTTTTCAGTGATTCCGGTTACTAGTTGCTCATGCGAACGGAGTTTCTCCAAGATTAATTATGTCAAGTCTAAACTAAGATCGACTATGCTTCAACAGAGACTCAACTCCATAATGCTGCTTTTTGTTGAAAAGTCGATTTCAGTGAGCATAGATATTGAAGATGTCATTGAAGAATTTAAAGGCATGGTTCCATTCAACAGAAGAATGACCTTATAAAAGCTCTTATAATTGATGCCATTACAAAAAAGTACCCTTGTACACTTAAAAATTCTGATATTTCTTTGATAAATCTATAACTCACACACACGTGTATCCATGTATGAAGTTTCTTTAAATATGTACATAAAAGTTTTTATTGCGTACCATGTTAATATTTTTTACTATGTCTTATCCCTTCCCACCCTGCACCCACATTACCAAAATCCTGGCGCCGCTTATGTGAAAGACCCTGGTGAATGCTTCCCCATGCTCTGTCTACCTCATCCCGGCCTCTCCCTCTCTTCTCTTCTTTCTCTCCGTATCTCCCGCTCTCTATTCGGAAAAGAAGGAAGAAGAAGGAAAGTGAAAGAGAGAGACAAGGAGCTCTCTCTCTCTCTCTCTCTCTCTCTCTCTCTCTCTATCAAACACACACCGAGCAACCGTAGCTCAGTAGCAGAGCGTTGGCATAGGATTCGGGTGGTCGTTAGATCGATCCCGGCGGTCGACCACCCTGAGTGAAGATTTTCCAGTTTTTTTCTTCTGTCACGCCAGGCAAATGCCGGAGTGGCACCTTCAATATAAACCCTGCCCGACACCTTCCCGAATCCCATCCAGGCCTGAGCCTTAGATGCCTAAAAGCCATAAATAAAATTCATGTATTCAATTCTCTCTCTCATTTCTTTATTTCTTTCTTTGGCTCATGCCGGGATGAGGTAAGGAGAGGATGGGGTAGCTATTGGCCAGGACCTTTCGTAATTTACCATCGTGGCATCACCGTTTCAGATGCATCATAATAAAGAAATCCAAATAACTGGTCTTTGAATCTGCGACCGAATCCATTGGACGGTATATTCGAAAACGCGAAGATCCGAGTTTCGTATATCCGAATCCTTTTTGATCCGGAACTAGCCATCCCTGCTCAACAATTTTCGAATTACGTCAAAATGTTGCTGAAATGTAATTTTCTATTCACTTTTATCCTATCCTCAAAACTGCCGCTGCGTTATGATTTTGTTAATTGATTCCACGTGAAGTCGGCGAAGCTATAGCAACTGTGTTTTCATTATCGGAAAAGGTCTAGACAGTACCTGATTAAAGCGGACCGGAATGGCTGAATGGCTAGAACGCTCACCTCTGGCCCTTGGGCTCGTCGGTTAAACCCCTCCTCGTGCCATGTGGGTTTTGTGGTGTACAAACACCGTATATCTGGATTTTCTCGGGTTCTCTCGTTTCCTCCCACTTTCTTCATTCCACCAATCATTCCATCATTATTCATCTGGACTGAGCCTGAGTTGCCTTAGGGCCTTAAAGAATTGAATTCAAAGTACCTTATGATAGCACAATAATTTATCAGGATGTCTGCTATTTCTTTATTTCGAAATAAGCCTGTGCGTTAATGTAATTGCTTTAATGTTTATTACCAGAATAGTATTCTGTAATATGAATAATTAACTTTTTCTTTTTCATGTCAATCTTTTTCTTCTTATTTTAGATCGCCAATAGTTCAGTGCTTATCTCTCGTGTAAATATACACTATATTATTACATTGGCAAGGTTAAAAGACTGACATTTGCACCCATTTGCTGCCAACTGGGTGGTTGTCAATTTTTCTGTATTAATTTCAATGTTAACCTAACACAAGGTTTCTGTGAGTAAAAGGAATTACATCTATTTTTTTTCGAACTGCACTATTGCATAATAAATTCGTCAATAAAAGTCTTCAAATGTATGGAGTACCTTGACTTCGTAACCGGCTACTAGCACTGGAAGAGTGTTAAGGTGTGACCAGTAGTCTATACTCGCAGCTAATTGACGTACCGTGGTGGTGTAATGGGCAGCATACGCAGGAAACTGGGATATCCAGGTTCGAGCCCCAGTCCAGGCTGGTCGAGGCCACCCCCTAAATATATACTATCGATAAATGTCGGTATCCAAAACATACCGAAAGTCAGTATGAAAATCTTAATACCTAACACCCCTAGTGTGTGTGTGTGTGTTCGTCGTTTCTGTTTTACTGGTTGACTACTGGTAGATTCTACTGTTCCTTCCTTTCGGCGACAGAATTAGAATTGCCAACTGATGCAAATAGCAAGACATCAGTCACGAAGCAGAACTGAGGAGTACGCTTTGGGGAAAATATATGTATTTAATCACGTCTACACAGTGTTGTATTAAGTACTTTTCCTAAAGGCCGTAAATAAATAAATAAAAATATATCGGCTGTTCGATCCGAAGTCTACTGTGTCACAGACCGCAGAAATGGACATTATTTCGATAATATAATTTCGTGAATTGTGCCGCGCTGTTTAGTACTATTACAGTATGGTTGAAAAGTCTGTATGCAATAAGAAATTGTGCTGTCCTTGAATAGCGATGCCACGTTTCATGCACGATTCATGTTACTTTAATCTTGAAATTTAATTTTAAATCTATGGGATGGTATCGTCTCTCTTTGTCACTCTTCTTTATTCTGAAGATATGTGACAACGCCGAAAGTGCATCCGAGTCTCAGGTGTGTCTCTCGTGACATGTTAGTGTTGTAATCTCCATGCATAATGTGATCAAATAAAATGTGTCTCAATGGAAAATTGTAACATAGTTTTGCAATTTTGCCTTTTTAACGTAACTGAATTATAAATACATTTATTTATGTTGCTCTGCTAGTTACTTATTAAATCTAAGTTGCTCAGCTCTCCAAAAAGTGTAAACTATTTCGTACATACATTCACAACAATTATTTATTTTCGAATATAAACATTGTTCGAAAATTTCACCAGTTTCCGGAGGGAGCAAAATGTCAATTTTTTGTTGTTAGTTAATAATTTTCTTCACACTTCCTTCATTATGTTTAGAACAGTTTGTATAACTAAGAGCGATTCCTTTGATTTTAATTAGAAATTTATCATTAGTTATTAACAATAACACTTTGGGCCTGTAGAGCATAGGCATGCGCATCCCCTTGGTGGCAAATTAGTAGTGTTACTCCTTATAGTCCACAACCAACTTGTAGTCATTCCGTTACTCTTCTATATCGGCTTATTCCCTTTGCCCCAAGGATGTTGTGTTCCTGTGGTGTCAGGGGCAGACCCGAACCGACAATCAGAATTTAGTTGCAATTGGGGAGGGTGAATGTCAATACCACCAATTGGAGATACCTTTTAAATTAGAAAAATCAATTTAACTTCCTCATTCCATCAACTTCCTTCATTATCATTCATTTGCAGTTTTCTTTATCTTCTTTACTCATTAGAAAATAATCGTAAGAGGTAATAATAATAGGTTAAAAAAAGAAATAATATTGAATGAAGCAGAGACAAAGCAGATATTTTAATATCTCGGCCCCAGCCCTGAAAATGGAGTATTGATCTAACAGACGTTTTGTTCTTTAAAGTGAAATTATTAATATATTATTTCTAAACCCTCCAGTGGTATAGGAAAAGCGTGTCTGCGTACCAAGATGCATTCGGGTAGGTCGAGCGTGGGCATAAACCCTGCTCCGTCCGGCCATCCTGAGTGCGGTTTTCCTTGGCTTTCCGCAGTTCCCTCAGGCGAATGCCGGGATGGTAACTTTTCCAGGCCAGGACCGATATCTTCCCCAGTCCTACACTGTAAAAACTGGAAACACGAATTGGATGAAAGTTACTCCGCTTTATGGAGAAATTAAAGTCGAAAATTAGCGTTTTGTTTTATTTACTCTTAAACGTGGATATAGTGTAAGGCTTTTAGTTGAAAGATTCTTAAACTTAACTCCATTTTAAAGTTAAACATTTTCTCTGTAATAGCTTAACGTTAACTGAAAATGGGTTGAAACTGGCCAAAGTGATTTATCCGTAAACGTTCAACTTATTCTACGCTTAAAACTCGGTCATTTTCTAATCGAAGTGTAAGCTAAACTGGCAATTTTGAGGTTACGTACTTTTGTAGATGAAGTTTAAGCCTTAGTTGGATATTCTATAATCGAGTAACAGGAGCAACGTTACGTGCTTGTCACTGAACGTCCCACTATTTTGGGTGTTTACACTGCCTTTACACTGTGAATAGCAAATAGTTTACTGGGGGACCGAGAAATTAAGTTTGGTATAAATCTTTACACTGTAGCAAAAGCATCTCTCCTTTTTTTTTCACGAGACATTCCTCGTAGTAAAATCAAAAACGTGTTAATAATTAACCTCATTTACAGTACAACCATAGCTCGCTCGGAAAGCCATAGTCACCAACTGTCTTCGTAGCGAAGTGGTGAGTCTGACCAGTGTGCTTGTGGACCCTGGATCGAAACCCAACCACTTCAACTTGTTTTTTATTTTTAATTTTGAAGGAATATTTCCTTTTATTCTTTTCTACTTTTAAAAAATGCTGGGATTGAATGAAATACGTTGGAACACTCATACATATGTAATGTATACACTCATTTTAAAATTTTACAGAGAGTAAAACGTTGAACCAAAATCTGGCTGAATATAGGTTAATTGAAAAAGTGGAGGCAGCTCAGCTGAATCCATTTTTTTGGATGAACGTTGTGTATTCCTATTTTTACAGTGTAGCCTCATCTAAGGGGTCGATGTGACTTCGGAGTTGGAGGTTCAAAAATCTCCTTGAAAAACAACGAAAGTTGTTTTTTTGTTCTTTTAATCACATAAAAAAATAACATACAGAGGAGAAAATAACTAAGGACCGACTAAATTTTCACCTCCGTGAAGCTGCCCTCCCCCAAGGAGCAAAACTAGAGCAATCGTTTGAACTTCGTTTCTGCCGCATTGTGCAAAGAAAACTTTCGTTTGTGCTCAATTCGTCGTAAAATTAGGCGACATTAAATTTTGTGGGGGGCTTTAAATCTTCAAATTCAAATTCGCCGAAAAATTAAATTTCGAACCGAAACTTGTGCCAATCGTTTGTGCTTCAATTGTACTGGATTGCGACGTAGAAAGTTTTGTATGTGCTCAATTCGTCGGAAAATTATGCAACATTCAATTTTGGCGGACACGCCATAAGTAAAGCTAGTCACTCCAAAAACCGAAAAACCGACCAAAGTAGTGCAATCATTTGTGTTTCGTTTGTGCCGGATTTAGCTACAAAAAGTCCTGTTTGTGCTCAATTCGTTGCAAAATTATGCGACATTCAATTTTGAGGGACCAGCTTCACCCTAAAATTCACACAAAAAAAATGAATTTTGAAATGAAACTTATGCCAATCGTTGTGATTCGTTTGTGTTGGATTATGCCAGAGAAAGTTTCGTATGTGCCCAATTGGTCGCAAAAAATATGCGACATTCAATTTTGGGGGGGCAGCTTCACACTCATATTTGCCGAAAATTTGAAACTTGTGCCACTCGTTTCTGCTTCGTTTCTGCTGTATTGCGTCGTAAAAAGTCTCGTTTGTGCTAAATAGGTCGCAAAATTATGCGATATCCAATTTTTGAGGGGCCAGCTTCACACTTGAATTCACCAAAAGTTTGAATTTCGAAATGAACGTTTTGCCAATCTTTAGGCTTAATTGTTCCGTAGAATGTTTCGTATGTGCTCAATTCGTCGTAAAACTATGCGACATTAAACTTTGGCGACACGCCATATGTCAAACTCGTCTCAGGAAGAACCGCAAAACCGAAATACCTAGTGCAATAGTTAGTGCTTCGTTTGTGCCGAATTGAGCTACAAAATGTCTAGATTGTGCTCAATTTGTCGAAAAATTATGCGACATCAACTTTTAGGCATGTGTGAAGCTGGTACCCCAAGGACGAAAAACTGCCGAAATTAGTTCATTCGTTTGTGTTTCATTTGTACCGGATTCTGCAACAAAAAGTTTCGTTTGTGCTCAATTCGTCGCAAATATATTTGACATTAAATTTTTACAGGGTCATCTTCAAACTCGAATTCACCAAAAATTTTAATTTTGATGTGAAATTTATGCCAATCCCATGTGCTTCGTTTGTGCCGGATTGAGCCAAAAAAGTCTCGTTTTTGCTAATTTTGTAGCAAAATTATGCGACACTCAAATTGTGTGTGGGGCAGTTTCGAACACAAATTCACCAAAGTATGAATTTCGAAATGAACCTTGTACCAATCGTTTTTTCCTGGATTGTGAGGTATAAAATTTCGTATATGCTCAATTTGTCGCAAAACTATGAGACACTGAAATTTTGGCCGGGAAACCATATGTAAAGCTGGCCACCCAAAGAACAAAGAATGACCAAAACTAGATCAATCGTTTGTGCTTCGTTTCTGACGGATTGTGCCACAAAGAGTTTTGTTTGTGCTCAATTTATTGTAGAATTATGCATCACTCAATTTTGGGGGTTCAGCTTCAGGGCCAAATTGGCCGGAAATATCAATTTAGAAACGAATTTGTACTAATCGTTTGTGCTTCCTTTGTGTTGGAATGTGCCATAGAAAGTTTTGTTTGTACTCAATACGACGAAAATGCGATATTCAATTCTGGTCATGTGCGAACCTAGCCCTCCAAGGATAGTAAAAACATAATACAATCGTTTGTGCTTCGTTTGTACTGGATTCTGCAACAAAAAGATTCTTTGTGCTCAATTCGTCACAAATTATGCGACACTCAATTTTGGGGGGCCAGTTTCACACTCATATTCTCCGCAAATTTGAATTTTGAAATGAAACTTTGCCAATCGTTTGTGCTCCGATTGTGCTGTATTCTGCCGTACATAGTTTCGTATGTGTTCAATTCGACACAAAATTATGCGACATTAAATTTTGGCCATCACGCCATATGTAAAGCTGGCCATCCAAAGGATCACAAAACCGACCAAATATAGTGCAATCGTTTATTCTTCCTTTCTATGGGATTGTTTTTTTGGCAGCTTAACACTCGAATTTACCAAAAATTTGAATTTCGAAAACTAAAATTGTGCAAATCGTTTAAGCTTCGTTTGTGCTGGATTGTGATGTACAAAATTTCGTATATGCTCAAGTCTTTGCAAAATTATGCGACAATCATTTTTTTTGTGGGGGCGGCTTCACACTCAAATTCGCCGAAAATTTGAATTTTTAAATGAAAGAAATTCCGATCGTTTGTGCTTCTTTTGTGCTGAATTGTGATGTAGAAAATTTCGTATGTGATTGATTCATCGCAAAACTATCCAACATTGAATTTTTGTCCGCCACGTCATATGTAAAGCTGGCCACTCAAAGAACCACAAAACCGACCAAATATAGTGCAATCGTTTATGCTTCTTTCTACGGGATTGTGAACAAAAAGTTTCGCTTGTGTTCAATTCATCGCAGAATTGTGCGACATTCAACTTTGGGGGATCAACTTCAAACTAGAAATCGCCTAAAATTTGAATTTCGAAATGAAAGTTGCGCAAATAGTTTGTGCTGGATTGTACCGTAGAAAGTTCCGAATGTGCTCAATTCGTCGAAAAATTAAGCGACATTCATTCGGCTTCACACTCAAGTTCGCCGAAAATTTGAAATTTGAAATGAAACTTAGTAGAAAGGACACACAATAATCGGAATGATATACGGGGTCATTCAAAAGGAAGTGAGCTAATTTAGAGCCCCCCGCGATTTTCAATACGCTAATTTAAGCTATATACAGTAAAACCCTCAATCTACACAGGAATTATTATTAAATACATACCACGTTATTCAATTATCACAATTTTCATGTAATAATTTTGCTATTTTTCTCAATTATTATTAAGAAGTATTATTGTCTTACATTTCCGCATATACAGATGCTATTGTATTATACTACTTCCCGATAATTGGTAAATGAAGCCATTATTCTGTTTAGATTATGGAGACTTTTTCCAATTCTCAATGAATTACACAGTTTCTTTATCGAAATATGTAAAAAATATTGAATTTCCAATACATTATACCGAAAACAACGTACACACCAATATCCAGAATCGGAGCATAGATCCTTCTCATTCCTCCATAAGCTGTGCAACTGAAGCGCTCATATAGGCAGATCGATACGTTCTCTCATCTCTCAGAGGCAAAAAAAGCTTTTATCTCCTCTCCCCTATTACTTTTAACACGCAAGAGGGGAGAGAGGGAGGAGACGGAGTAGAGGTGGTCGCATAGTTACTCAACTACATAGCATACGGAAGATGCCTTCTCCCCTTCAGAAATGGACAAATCGTGATAAGATGCATGTGTCGTCGTAGTAGGGAAGTTATATAGATCCCTCATCTTCTTCTAATTGAACACGAAGTCTTGCGTGTTCTCTCAAGGAGATCCCTCCCACTGTCCAATTGCTTTTCCAGCCAGAAGTTTAATGAATCAATGCTTATAGACACGCAAATGCATGCGTACATACAGAAGACCCCAAACAATGAGAGGAAAGTTCACTCACGCAAACACATACACTTACATACATACATACAGATTCTCAAGTAGTTCGATGCATTATCAGCAGTGGAGAAAGAGATGTATTCACACACAGATATACATTCCCTTCTTTCTTTCTGGGTAAGTATAGATTACTTTTAAGTACGGTTTTTCTCTTTATGATGTCAATTGTAAGACAATATTCAAAGTTTTAAAGTAAATATTCACAAGAAAACGTATTTCTAATACATTTCTGGCTGAACAAGTAGCAAATAGCAACAATATTCAAAGTTTTAAAGTAAATATTCACAAGAAACCGTATTTCTAATACATTTTTACAAATAATATTAAGTTGATGTATCATTTCTATAATATTTCTGCTTGAAATAGCAACAATTGTAGAGTATAAGTAATCGATTTCTGCTTCAGATGCCAATTACAATATATAAGCAACGGGTAGACGGTAGGTTGCTGGAACAGCTATGCTTCGTAACTCGATCAGAGCCGTTTTGCTTATGCCTAGTTAGTAACAAGATGTATATTATGATTTAAAGATGTGTAGCCGTTGGATCAGAGATTTAGGTTCAAGCCTGGACATCTTTAACTATAGAAAGGAAGCCTACTCGGTATAATATTTGGGTTCGAAGCTAGTTACTCCTACTTAGAGAGAAGAGGACTGGTCGATATGGCATTAGAACATCTCAGGATTCAAACCTGGATATCTTTAAGTAGAGAAGGAAGGCCTGCTCGGCAC
>JAGDQP010070481.1:0-10748 GCA_022664845.1 Lepisma saccharinum
AGATATAATGTATATTATATGCAAAGATATATGTAAACAGCATTTTGTTACGTAAAACTAAAATATATCAAATCAGACAAAATATTAATTTTAAAAACTACAAATCTTTGCAAACACTTTTTAGCATATCTAGAAAATTATTAACAACCATTTTATTAACGGATCTGAACATTTTTGTGTCAAATACTAATGCTCTTCCTTTCTCAAAACATACAGATCCGATTTTATACGTTTTTCGACCCACTAAAATTGAAATACAAATTCTTCCTTTTTTTTACAACATTTAAAGACTATATGAGCTATTAAACCATACGCTTCTCTCCGGTAGGATGATGAAAGGGAATAGAGCTCTTTTTTCCTTGTATTAAATTATCATCCTCCATTTTCTCTTACATTTTAATTTCAGTGTTGACGTAACAAGAAGAAAACAAGAATCTTCCTGTACGAAGATCTGCATTTGTCACCAAATATTGTTCATCCATCTTGGAGACGGTGGAAACGAAATAAAGGTAAAACAAAACCCTTAATATCAAGCAGCAGACTGCATTCTCTAGTCTTTGCCTACAAGAAGAGACAATTCTGTGCAATATTTCTGTAAGAAGGAAGACGATTATGGTTGTTTATCTCCGACTTGTATTTCCTCTGTCCATAAATCCTTGGAAACGCAGAGAGGGAGAGAAAAGCGAGGCGTCTGCAACAACTACTTCTGGAAAGAAGCCGAATGGCATAGTCATAATTTTCATTCTGTTGCAGACACTTCTAATTTTTTGGTTGTTTTTTGCTGCAAGGGATAATCCAAACAGACCGCAAATATCCGAACTTGGTTCCAGAACATTTAATGTCCACAAAACATGGTACGGATCCTTCTCCATTGTCAAGTGTAGTGGTTGTCTTTTGTCGTAAGAACGTAGTAAGTTCGATGTATCTTAGACAGATGCTGCAGCGTAAGGGCAAGAGTAAGTAGACACCAAAGAAAGGCGAATATACGATTAAGTGGAGTGGAAGCCTATTTGCTTCAGTGATCCTTGTCAGTCTTTTTCATTGATCACGGAAGAGGAAATAATAATAACAATAAACGGAGGAATAATAAAACACGACACGTAAACAAGTTTTATGGACATTGCTTTCTGTTTGTTGACTCATGCGCATGGTTAAGGAAATGATCGTACAGTTCCAAAAATAACAGGGAAAAGTACAGCTGTTAAAAATATCGATGAAAGTCTCTGGGGTTTAGTCTTTTCTGTCTCTGCTCAGCTGTTTCATTTTGCTTATTCACGGGTGCCTTGCGTAATGCCTAATAATCGACTTTGATTCGTCAAACGGGCATACCTTGCCCAATCATCCAATTACAAATTTGTTTTCAACATATGATAAAATAAGGAGACAATGGGTTCATTGCGTGACAACATGCTCGCTTTCAAACATAGTGATGTTTGCTGGTGAAACGCTTGATGACAGGAAACCAACTTTGTCTCTCTACCAATCAATGTAGTGGTTTGGAATGTCATTCGAGATGAGCGATATTTGAAATAACATTACTTCCTCTGTTAGTTTGATGCATTGACGTCTAGGGTTGCTGACTGATAAAATTTTACCTACGCTATTGTATTCATACGGTGCGTCTCGCTGTGTCTTCTGAGTAGAAAGAAATGGTTGAATTTCCGAAAAGGCTACTTTGTTAGTATCTTTGTCGAAGAAGGTTATGCAAGCTTTTTCTTGATTGTTCCTTATAGCTGGAAATGGCCTTCAATATCGTAGAAACGAAGGCAAATATACTATCAAAGGAAAAGGTGGCAATTTGGAACAGCCCCTATGTCTTTTTCATGGAGGTGAATTTAAATTAAAAATCGTGTTAGGAATAGGAAGGTTATATGTGAACACTGAACGACGGACCGTCTCCAACGTACTAACGGCATGACTATAAGAACTCGCGGAGTTATGTGCATTCAGCGTCCCTGTCGACAAAAGACTCGATGACTCAGGGAAGGCATCTTACTCTGGAGACCCTCTATCAAGACAGAATTTCCCCGATTTTATTTATACGTAACAAATAGAATGCTGTGATAGTATCTTGAAGACATGACATCGAGATCTGTAGTATTAAGACGTTGTGGGCACAAAGTTTCAACAAGGTACAGCCTGTCTGTGTTCCTTCTAAGGCCACAAATTCAGGAGTCGGTACAATTAAGACATTCGACAGACATTATCTACTTTTACCAACATTAGATGTAAATAAAATTGTTTAAAAAGATGCTGAAAATAGACGTACAAATATGCATATGTAAAGACAAAATATAATAAATAGTAAATAATTCCATAGTTGTAGTTTTTTTTCAACCAGGAAAGTCAGAGAAGAAGTCTGTTCGCTACAAGAACAAGGCATTAGTTGCAATTGCGTAAAAAAACCTAGATGAGACCATAGAGAACCATAACGTGTAAGGGTTTAGGTCTAGAGGAGGTAATTTATCATTTAACAAGCATTATTTGAGGTGTATGCACGAACAAACGTCTATGTGACATTTTTGTGTGGAGTTATTTCTGAAACGAAGGTATCTGATATTTCTTTGACATATATTTGCACTTACTTTGAGCATCTTGTAATAAATGGCATCAGTACTTAAACATTTCTGGAGAAAAATGCACTACAATAACCCAGGAAGGAACGTCTGTGTTATACAGTTCCCGTGAGTGATCTCGCGTTTAGATTTGTGTTGGATTTATGTTACATCAGTGTGCGAATTAAACTTTTTAGCCAGGGGGGGATAAAACATCACGCACGGATTTCAAAAGGTAATATATATATATATATATAACTCAGCCATATGTAATCCACTACTGGATGAGGCCTCTTTCGAAGGGACGAATTGGTCTACTGCTCGCACGCTGACCAGACGTGTTGGGAGAGTTGAGCCAAAGCTCTCAACTGTGATCATCACTGTCTTTTATTCACAGCAGCTCCCCAAGTGCATCATCATGGTGAGTGGGCATTGGGCACCGTTCTAGACCCTCTCGGTTTGGAAAAAATCTCTTGGCAGAGCCGGGAATCGAACCCGGAACCACACGGTCAGCAGTCAGCGACGGTAACCACTAGACCAGCGGAAAGAGAGTCCCATTTCTCCAATAGGAGGTTACCAAATCAAATCAATCATACTGAATCTTTCACATTAAGCTACTTCATAAACATCACAAAAGAAATGATTTCCAAATAGGCTTCTTAACTGCCAGCAAAAGTTCATATACCCTTGCATTAAAATAGTTTCAACTTCTGCCAAATAAAATTGTTCCGATTTTCTAACTAATCTTGATCGAAACATCTAGGGGGGATAAATTTATCCCTCGCAGGGACGAAAAATAAATTTGCCAGGGGGGGGGGAATCCCGGGCATCCCCCCCGTTAATTCGCACACTGTGTTACATGATACCGGCTCACTCCGCACTATGGATAAGATTAAAATTCCTTGTTTTTTCTTTCAATACACGCGAAATGTAACATATAAGTTAGTTCGCTCATACGTTTAAGTTATTATCGCTAATAGTCACTCAATTGATATTAAGTCGAATAGATGCAAGCCAATACAGTGAAGGACTTGCAAGAAGCCGTACTTTTATCAATAATGTGTACTTGTCAGAACGGTACATATACATATTGAAACTTGGTTTATTCACTTCATTCACCTTGATTTTAAAAATAAACGTTAGAGGGTAGAAGCAACAATCGTAACTGTGTGAGAATAATGTTTCGCAGATGAAGCCAGTCTCTCTCGTAATACATTATTAATTTCAATACAATTTCAGATATTTAAACTGTATTAAATGAGTTAGATTTGTTTCGGGCAAAGTCCAGCTTTCATATCTGTAGTAAAATTGGCGCGGGTGTATTACAAAAATTTATTTTTATATAAAGGTAAAGTAACCAGTCAAAAACCAAATTCTAACAATACAGAATCACCAGAATTATTAGAATAAGGAAAACGGTATGTTATGGGACAAAACAGGTTATTTAAACAGAAAGCAAAAGCATAGTGGAAAGAAACTGCATAAAAATTACTCTGCTGAAAATCTATGTACATCACATTTGTGATTAAAACAGGAACCTATCGCCTAAGCTCGTCACATGTTAAATAAACGAAGAGTTCCTCGGTAAGCGCTCTTCCTGGAGTAGGGAAAGGGACAGTAACGGGCCAGGGCATTTGACTAGGTATCATGTCAGTCTTCGCCTAATGAAATTGAAGGTTGCTCTGGAAAACCTAACTTGATATGAGTAGCAGGAAGACTTCAGTGCATGCCTTCCCTGTGCTGATCGGAAGTCCTCGGCTGCAGCTATTAGACCACGGGGGCTGGGTTTTGGTGGAATATGAATGGAATACACTTTGGTATTATTATTATTATTATTATTATTATTATGGAACGTCACTCGCTTGCTGAAGTTTTTCTATTGAAAGTAAAATAACTGGAGCGCTCAACTTCTGCCATTGTAGAAACAAAAATAGAAACTAAAATCTTTGTCTATTTTCCCGCGTTCGATTAGGAGCACAAAACGGCTGTGGATAATCTAGTGATCCTTTATTGAAAATGCATCTTTAGACCTTGTAATCCGTCCAGCCCTGGCAGACCATATATCCATATAATTCGACTACCTTCTCTTGGAAAACGAAAAAATTATCCATCTCCAAAAGCGTTTGGAATTGATTGATGATATATCAGTACCAGGACTTATCAACAGTCCGTAAGTTAGGAATTAGCTCAAAAGAAATGGCAGGAAAAAGAAGCCTTGGTTTGACGAGTGGGATAAATAAGCAGAAAAATCGTGCATATTATGATACTAACATGGAACTTCCAGGTGAGTGAATTCTATGTTCAAGTATTAATTTTGACGTAGACACCAAACATGGCACCTCAGTTTCTTGCATGACGTCCTAATACAAAATGGCCGTCATAGAGGCCGTAATTAGCAGAGTCCTAGGAGTTAACTGACCTGTATCTTTAAAACTATGCATGATGGAGCAAAAACTTACGTTTTACCTTTGCTATAGAATTTAGAAATTTTGCTATTACATCTTTTGCTGAAAAATGAATAGTTTAGAAGAAATAGAACCACGAACATACTCTCGAAAATGAATTTAGTGCTTTTATTATTATCAGAGCAATTTGAAAGTATAACAAGAAATGTAGTGTTGATATCTTACATTGTGCATCCATTTCGGAACAATTTTTGTGCTCATTACTATAATAATAATAATACGTATTAATAATGAAAATTTGCAAATTTAATGTACAGAAATGACACAAATTTGTTGAAAAGCGACCAACACGGACACAGGGAAGCAATAACTGTATGGAAACAGAACGATTAGCATGCACAATGTAATTGGTAGAAAGAACCATTGTGGTATGTACCCTGTATCAGTTTTTCTCCACCCCATTTGCTGTGGATCTAAAAAATTTGGTTCAACCTTCCACCACGGAGACCAAACACATCCTTCTTGTAGAACTGGTCGCTTGACGTTCTGCTTAAGTGGATGTTTTCCAGTAGCCGTTCTTTCATCGTTGCTAGCATTTTAGGGCACGTATTGAATTCTTGCAGACTGCTCATTCGATCATAAAAATAAACAGAAAACTGCTGTATTTTCATGCGTTTACTGAGATGGGTAAA
Source organism: Lepisma saccharinum (assembly GCA_022664845.1). Classification (NCBI taxonomy): domain Eukaryota; kingdom Metazoa; phylum Arthropoda; class Insecta; order Zygentoma; family Lepismatidae; genus Lepisma; species Lepisma saccharinum. The sequence continues at coordinate 5,653 of JAGDQP010070481.1, forward strand.
TTCTTTAGGCAGAGGGAAAATTCCACAAATGTAATGTTGATTTCTGGATTAGGTCGCCAGGCTATCATGTTGCTTTTGACTACGGCATGCAAAAGTTGATTTATTGTCGAACCTAGTAATTGCATGCCAGAACAGGATACCACTGTAAACACTTTCCAAGTTATTCTGCTAACTAGTGTATGGAAAGGAATCTTTTATGTCTGCCAACTCCATATTCAATCTACAAATATGCTAGATTTAGCACTACAACATACAGTTCTCATTATGATGGAATTATGCCCTGTTTCATTAGCATGTTTGGTATGTAAGAGCATTCTCGTGTTTGTCTCTTCGTAAGTACAGGGTACAGGTGTCGACACAGCCACATTGGGCTTACTCCTTACATCATCTTTAGTTTAGAGCAGGTTACAATCTTGTTTCCGGCTATTTTGAAATCAAACATCGAGGATTCGATAAAGTGAAACAATTCTGTTTTGTTTTCATCATTTTGAAGCTACTTGAACAAGTGTTTGAAATTCTAGCTGAGCGTATAATGTGTATTTTTGATTCATTACCAGTACTTCATTTTTGTCATTCTTGTTTGAAGCTGTCCGGAAGATCGACATCTATCTGATAACGTTGTAACTTCTAATTTTAATATTGTTCAAACGTTTGCGATAATGAAGGTCTCAACATATGATTTATAGTAGTATTCAGGAACACACAGACAGATAGTTAGATTTCACCATGCTTTTCAGGTGTTAAGTTTTCAGGTGACAATGTCCCTCTAACTTTCAGCGTCTCTAATTCCGAAACTGTGTACTTTTTAAGGACGATAGACATATTGAATTTTCATCCTTGCACTATAGAAAATCTATTCCTGGAATATGCCATGTATTTTTGAAAGACTTTGTTATACGCTATACACATACGTAGAGAGAGAGAAAGGGAGAGAGACTGATTGGATATCTTACAGCTTCCGTCTTCCTTTGAAGTGCTAATTAAAAGTTACCAGTGTCAAGGACACTTAAAATCTATTTACTTTATACACATATAAGAACACTAGTAAACACACCGCCTTCTTATCTCTTGATTTTCTTTTCTCGGCTCTCTCATTAATGTTCTACACAGTCGAGGCAAAATGAGAAACCACGGAATTCTCATTTTCCCTTTCTGTCCCATTTCTAACAAATTTATCACTCCACGCTCTCTCTCTCTCTCTCTTTCTCTCCCTCTCTCTTCGTGGTATTCTGCGTGTTTGTAATTCACAAATTAAAACAGCAGCGTTTGTGTAATTGTGAATTTAATGGTTTGTAACAGTTGAGAACAAGAGAGTGGCGGTCACAACTTCAAGGATAATAGCTTTCCCCACTTATTAAGTTGTGTGTTACCTGCTAAAATATAAGCTATGAGCTTCTGAAGTGCAAAAATGGTGATTTAATTAGTAGCACATCTTATCAACGAAATACAAACGCTGGTAACTTACTTGTTCTAGAGCGTAAGGTAGATGTTTCTTCCAATTTAGAATAGTGTATGGAATTTACAATGAAAATTTGGATATTTGTTAAGTTTGCTTTTACTTACAGTTTGTGCAACCAGCGATGAGGAGATGGTGCTGTAAGAAAGCCGAAAGAGCTCCGGAGGCATGAATGAACTCTGAGAAAAATACCCTACATCAAAGTAGAGCCTGTTCTGTGTTTTTCTAAGATGTCATACTTTACCACAACGTTGCACTACGAATAGTTCGACGTGTTTAATGCTTTATGCAATACACTTTTAAAGTGAAGAAACGCAACTGAACGTTTTGTTTTATGTCTGTCAACATTGTTTCAGAAATGTATGATATAGAAGTTGATGTTGCTTTATAGATTGGAAGATGTTAGATTAACAAATATATAGGATGTCTACTTATTCAAACTATGTTATGTGGACAGTTGGAAATAGTTTAGTAGATGTGTAAATGACGTACTGTATAAAGGTTAACGTATGAGATTTACTTGGATGAGTTATTTTCCAGTTGTATAAATTAAATCTTGGAAGTGATTATTCTTTACGACTCTATTATATAATGAGAACATGATTTGGAAAAGAACCTACTTGCTATGATGCAAATGTTAAAACGTTAGTTGTGTGTGATAATCTATTGGTAAATCTAATCTACGTTTAGCCACTTTTAGATTAGGTTTCATGGAACGTTATAATAAAGTATACTCGACGATTCAATTGGTTGAATTTAAGCACCAAGATATGGACTGATGAATATGCAAACATTTTATTTAGGTGCTGGTAAAAACATTACCTAAGTCACATACTCTGAAGATATCCACCGAATGCACCATAATTTTATACCATTGGTTTACAGCAAAAGTTATCATTCTACCCTGATCTATGGTAATACTAAAACACATGCATCGAACATGATGAAACATACGAACTAAGGCACGGAAGATATGGAAATAACCATACCATTGTAAATTATTCAGTAATCAGATTTCCATCAACAGAAAACTACCAAACAATCTTACAGAAGATAAGACTGTAATGTATTCACATCCCATCGTAAGGCTTGAGTTTGTTGAGAAGAAAATTACGCTTTTTTATCAATTTGTTCTCGCTCGTGTTAGTAAATATGATATTTTTCAAGTCGAACATAAATTGATTATAAAAACTTACCATTCGTAATTTCATTTACTGCAACGTTATCCAAAATCAGTGCAGCAGCTGAATATTAGTTATTTTACAGCGTTGCTATCTTAATTGCTTGATTACTCTAAACAATGGATCAAATTTAATCTTCTGCCATTAACATTTTCATCATACAATTGTCAACAATAACGTTCTAATGTCCATTAGCGAGTAATCTTTATATTTTCGTACCTCATTCAATGAACTATGGAAAGTTACATAACTAACAGTGTGAAATATGAAACAAGATATGTACTTAATGGTTTAATATCGTAAACACAAAAATTGCAATTATAGATCGCTACTAAACAACCGAATTCCAACACTTTTAAATAAATCTTCATACTGTATAATAACAGTGCCACCCTGCAGATCGCGTAGTATATAGGTGTTTGTGCCAAAGACGTTCAAAGAAGTTCTGTATTGGATTCAACAAAGCAGTTGAATGGTTTTGTACAAAAGCTTCAATATTGGAAGAACTTCGGTGGCGATGCGGAGCACAGTATACAAGATAATAATAATAATAATAATAATAATAATAATAATAATAATAATAATAATAATAATAACAATAATAATAATAACACCATTGTTTCTCAAACTGCACATTGAAGCTGTAACTGTTTATAAAATTCGTTGGCATGAGAGAACACTCATGCCAACTTATTCCAATTTTATGCTATCGAAAAGAGAGGCCCGATTATCTCATACGTAAAGTTGTGGCCTCAATAATTTGTATAGCTAGTTAACGACAACATCCGTTTGTGAACACCCAGCAGAATAGCATTTAGAGTATTGCACAGGAAACGGAAGAAAACAGATCCGTAGAAGGCTTGCGGAAAAAACATTGATGCAATATCATTGTGTCTTGCACAAAGACAAAAGGCGTTTTGAAGTTATATCTGCTTGCGGCGCACACTATAATATAACTTTAGCAGTGAGGAACAAACGACTGTTACGAATAAGAGCCTCTTCGGGCCGAAACCCTTTGCAATATCACACACACTAATAAGGCAATTGTTCACAGTCAGATAGACGTGAACTCTCTTGTGAAGGCAATGCGACGTCATTCAATTCCCAAGGTCAGTTGTACCACATAAAATGTTTCGTGAGATGGTTTTGGTTTAAGGCTCAATCCAAGAGGGTTTTCCCGCCTTTTTCGTTTTCGTTTTACGCCAATTATTCAAATTTCAGTAGAGGAAAACAAAATGTAACTTTCACGAACCAAAGTTTGTATCATACTTCAGTAATGGGTACAATTAGTTTTAAAGAAATCCTACTAGTAAACACAGGATTGTGTACAGACACTTTTGGGACAGAATAATATTTCAAAAGTGTCTGCATACAATCCTCAAGTTATTACTAACATTTCCTTAATACTAATTGAACCCATTTACGAAATTAGGTCCGTGAAAGTTACACTTTGTTTACCTGCTCTGAAATGTGAATAATTGACGTAAAACGAAGAAGGTGGGAAAACCCACTTGGATTGAGCCTTAAACCAACCGGTGCAGTAGATATGGATGTACCCCTCCCTGACTCAAACATTGGACCCTGTAGACACCATAGGTGGTTTAGTGTAAGATCCATGAACTCAGAATTTCTGTGAAAGTGGCGCTCGGGTTGGCATGAATATATCGTCTGATCCTCTTTCTGTAGAGCACTACGCAGCGCAAGAACCTTATCTACGCGACGAATGGCGTGTTTGTGTCCATCTCAGCAGTACAGCAGTGTAGACTTCATGACTAACGCAATTCCCCGACCAAACCATCCTGTCTCCTGCACAATCATAACACAACCTCGTATAAAATGTTCGAATTATTGCTACTGCTTCTGCAATCTATACCCTTACGTACTATGTAGTCACATATACTAGATATTACCACCAGTTTGCTCCTAGTTACCTGATATGACAATATCGGTCATGCTAGCTCAAGGTAATGTCACTATAAGGGAACAACGGAGCAACCCGTATTTTTATCTCCACAAAAACATTGGAGCCATGGGAAGAAATACCCACCTTTAATGAGATTGGTTTACACAAAGGCTACCAAGTGAAGAATAAGGCGCGATATGCAGGCTGTCTCTCGAACTCTTAGAAGAATTGAAATTATGAATTTGAATTTGAATTTTATATATGGCCTTTAGGCATCTAAGGTTCAGGCCGGGATAGGGGAGGGAAAAGGAATCGGGAAGGTACCGGACAGAGCCTATGTTGAAGGTATTATCTCGGTATTTGCCTGGTGTGACTGAGGAAAACCCCTGGAACAACCTTAGTCAGGATGGCCGGCCGCTGGAATGGAATCAACGACCTCCGAATGCTACGCCAACGCTCTACCACCGATCTACGGCGGTTCGGTGAAATTATGAAGTGCTACTTGAAATTGTATTTCTCCTTTAATGCAATTTTGATTTTCGTTCAAATCGAGCAC
>JAGDQP010070483.1:0-10747 GCA_022664845.1 Lepisma saccharinum
TCCTTTTGTCTTTCTTATTTATTTAAAGAATTAATTTAAGTCAAACAAGACGAACTCAGAACACAGTCAACAAATTTGACTAAAATTTGCCTCTCTACTAATGAAGCTAATTAAAATCGACCAAAAAATAGACCTACTCATACTAGAACAAAAGGTCACCAATTTACAATTTTGTTTAGTGTCAATTAATTATCTAGATTTACTACTTCTATAAAGTCAATACTATTAATTCAAGGAAAATTATGAAGTTTATCGAACTTTTCAATTATCTGAATTTTAAGCTCTCTTTTTACATTTTTATGAGTTGCAATTCTGGTCAACATGTCTCAATTTAAACGAGCACTGTAAGCCCTCTATTCAACCTTTAGCACGTGGCAACAGCACTTTATTTTCAATTACTCTGTTTTGATTACTATCTTAATTTGTGTAAACCCCGTTTATCTTCTAACTAGATCTTTCACAGTAACTAGTTATACTTATTTAGATTAATGTTATTCCTTTAAAAGACTTAATCCTACACAAGCAATACTTCGATTCCAAACTTCTCTATTTAAACTCGAAGTCCCTCGATATAAATTCCTATAATTTAGATTTTTAAATTTCAGCGGAAATTATTAATTTAAAGGTCAAACAAGTAATAGCCTTCAATTTCTTTTGATTACAGCTTGATCGCTAAAGAATCTATCCTTCCGAAGTTTTAATGTAACCGAGTGGAATTTTACTAATCACTCTCTTAATTTACTTACTGTTTTTGCTGCTTTTAGTTTAAGAAACGTTATTTACTTATATAATCTCGCACAAAAACTCACAACCAGAAAACGAACGAAAAAGTCAATTTAAGAAAGCCATCAAGCCGCACTATATTTCACCTTTCATCAGCATCAGCCATCAGCACTCTCGCTGAACAACTCCCTTAGTACACGAGTCGCAGCAACTTAACTCCCACAGAGCAACCAGATGTCAACCCGAGCAAAGATTCACACAACAGTAAAGAGCTCGGACACAACAGAAAAACGAAAACCCAACAGTGTCAAAAATCTTGACTATTATCTCTCAGAACTTACAAAATAACCAAACCAACTGTTAAACATTATCAATCAGATTCTTTTAAACCTTTTTTATATATTTTTATCGTTTTAAGAAAACTTATATAGACAAGTAAAAACTTTACTCCAAACAATTTTAACTATGAAATCAATGTCCGAAAAGACCATTACAAGCAACTTAAAGTATTTTTATTATTGTCTTCAGCAAATTACCTAATTGACGACCGCGTACAATCTGAAGACTTAATCGGCTCTGCATCCATTGCAAGAAATTGCTCTAAAAACAAAAGAAATATGAGAAGTGGTGCCAAAATACAAATTTCTTCTAATTACACAATACACTGACTCATTAATTTGTCAAAATATAACACAAAAAATCAAAACTTTAATTGAATTTAGTTAAAATATAATTTTCAAAATATAAACAAGAATTGAAATTTAATCAGATTTTTCAACAAAATTAATTCTGTACTGACTTTACTATCATAAAATAAGTCAACAAAATCAAATCAATGTTAATTTAATGAAATTCAAATTACTGGAATAATTTTCTTTCAGTAAAACAAATCAAAAGAGTTATAAAAGCAACTAATTAAATCAAACATCATTTTATTGATAAATAATATCAAAATTATACATTCGCTTAGAAAAAAGTTCAACTAAAATCACTGTACTTCAATTACAATGATTTAATTCCTTCTAGGAATATAACGTTTAATTTCTGTAATATGTGAAATTTTCTTTAAATTAGGGTCATTCATATCAGAAACCAAAGCCGCATTAGGCGTAAGGAAAATTTCGATCTTATAAGGTTGAATCCATTTATTACAGAGACTCTCTGTAATTAGATCTTTTAAAGGAGATTTTAGATGAGATTTGATTAACACTAAATGATTTTTAAAGTTGCCGGTCTTCGCAAACGTTCGAACATTTCCTTCTTCTATTCCTCGATACTGTCATTTCTCAAAGCCTGTTTCCAGATATCAATGCTCTTCACTCCCCTTAAATCACCAACCGAAGTTCTCCACATATTCTCCAACGAAGTATTCAAATATCTATTGAAAAATAGTTCTACTGGAGGAAATTTGAATCCAACATGTTCTGCCAAATTCAAGGCATATTGATTCTCCTGTAATTACTGCCCCACTTAGATTTATCTCAACTAAAATAAGGTCTCATAGAACATTTTAACTGTTTTATATATCTCCCTGATACGTTCGCCTCGGCATGATTAGGTGAGATTCGTATATTACTTATCCCTAAATTAAAAAGAAACATCTGATACTTTTCAGACACAAAAACCGATGCGTTATCAGTGGATAGATTTTCAGGAAAACCGTAGATACATTCGAAGTAGTACGAGAAATTAACTTTCAAAATTTCTCCGCCATTAAATATCGTGATGCATTGGCCACACAAATTAAAATATATGGACATTGCTCAGAACTTGAAGAGAACCGATTACGTCAACCATCCAGTTCTTATTCACCCTGTCTACTATTTTAGATCCCAAAGTACCCATTTTCGTTTGATTACTTTCTTTAGCATTTTGGCACACATCGCAACTTTTTACAAATGCCTTGATTGATCTACTAACTTATTCCATGGATACCGTCTCATTATTTCGCTTAGTTCTGTAAATCCCTACATGACCACCACTTAAGGCTTCATTATGGAAGAACACTATCAAGACCTTTTGCAAAATTTGTGGAATAACTATCTTCCCTGGACTTTTAACCGCCCTAGTTTTCTGCAGTAAAACTCCCTTTTCCAATCGATATCCATTGACTTCCTTACCCAATTCCAATTTGGAAATGATTTTATTCAATTCTTCATCTTTCCTTTGTTGGTCTTGGATAGGCTCATGTAATTGAAGAAATTTCCAAAGATTAGTCATTGACAAATTTTTGACAAGATATTAGTTTCGACAATGCCAAATGCATAATAGTCATAAACCCTGACAAAATTTAGCCATTTTATTTTCAAACGTCCGTATATGCTTGATTTGAAATTTGAAATGAGATAGCTGTTTGATCAACATATTTCTACAGCCTTTTGGGCTTTTTCAAAATTCATGAAAGAGCCCTCATTACAGTTAAACAATCAAATTCATTAAATAAAAATGTTGAAACTTGGATATGATTTTTACCAAAGAAATAATTTCATATATCGATCTATGTTTGTCGGGCTCAGATAATTGTTTCTGATAAAAGAACACTGGTCTAAAATCTCCTTTATTGTAGCGCTGGGATAACATACCAGCAATGCCTTTACCTGACCTTTCTATATGAGCAATGAAATGTTCACGAAGATTAGGCAAGTTCAGAATCGCCTTATTTTCAAACAAAATTTTCATTTCTTCGAAACATTTCTGCTGACTAATTCCCCAAACAAATGGGTGCTTGATCGACCTCAGTTCATTCAACGAACCCATTATCATTTGAAGCTCAAGGATGAATTTTCCCTAAAAGTTTTTTATTCCAGAAATTCTCATAACACATTTTCAGTTTCAGTTTCAGGGAGGTGCCATATTTCTAATTGCTTCTACTCGAACTATCAATTTTCATTCCATTTCCATTCACCTCAAATCCCAAATATATTATCTTACTTTTACACAATTCAACTTTATCAAGGTAAATTGTCATTCCACTCTCTTTAATTATATCTAAAATCATCTTAATAGTTTGGAAATGAGATTCTTTGTCTTTATTCGGTATTAAAATGTCAGCAATATAGGTTCTCACTCCATATTTAACCTAATCACCTAAGATTGTTTTCCATTATCTTTGGCAAAATACTGCTTCCTGTTTTAATTCCCACTAGCATTCTTTAAATCTAGGCGAAACAGTAGTGTACAATCTCTACTATTTTTCTCTAACTCAATTTTATTGTAAGCTTTTATCACATCGAGTTTCGAAGACCAATTACACCCAGATCAATCAGCTAAACATTCCTCAATATTAGGCGAAGGATAATCATAATCTGAAATAACAGAATTCAGATGAAAATAATTCTCTACTATTCGGTGAGAACCTCTATTTCTAATAAGAGAACAACTTGTTGGATAATGAGAGTGGTTAGTTTCTTCAAGTATACCCTGTTCTACCATATCCTGAAGTACCCTATCAAAAATTTCCCTTTTGTTTTTAGCTATTGGAAAAGGTTTAGATCTGAATGGTGTTTTGTCATTTAGATATAATTTACATTCATAATTTTTCAAACATCCTACCTTTTCCGAGATGACATCCTGATATTCGAAATTTATCGAATCAACGAAGGCTTTCGCATCAGAATCGATTTTACCGCAAACATTATCATTACTCATGTCACTCACACAAGTTGAAGCATGTTCTGATTTAAGTTCCTCATCTGCTTCCTTTTCACTAGAAACCCTAGCAAGATTTTGTGGTTCAGATTCCATAAATCCAACAACCTGATAAAATCTTTCTTCATGTTCTTCATCAAATTCTTTGAACCAATCATCTTTATTATCTTCTGAATTCTCTTCGCACTTATAATTCTTCTTTAGTCTAATCTTTTCACACGTTATACATTTGTGTCAGAAAAAATTCAGTAATAATTTGAACTTTAATATTTAAATCTGAAGGGAGCTACAAATTTGGTGGAAATTGGGTACGAATAATGTTCGTGCCCGTTATGGTATGAGTATTGCAGACCCTTATTTGTTTGTTTGTTGTTTTTTTTTGTTGTTTTTTTCGTGCACAGAAGTGAAAAGATAAAAGAACAAGAAGACGGTGGCAACCCTGATTCTAGGCAGAAAAATTGTGGTGCGTGTTGGGATAACAATGGAATATGAATGTTGTATAATAATAATGCAATGTTGTCTTGACTACGACTTCGGGTTCTGAATATGTAGCATGTATTATAGATTCCTTGGCATTCTAATAAATAGGTAGGCATATGCTTATAGGCCCTTAAATATTGATTAAAGATGTATATATGATTAAACTCTTACTTAAACTAACAGTGACCTTCCAATATCCACTTTACCTACTACTACGTCACAACTAGATAATGCAAGACAAGTTTCTACCGGTGTTCACGAACAGCTACTCTTGGCGTCTGGAAGAAACAAGCTTGAAGAACATTTGAAGATTAGTGCTCTACTACCGGAAGGATAAAAAGAATGAGCAGGTGAAGTTATTGTGGCTGAGGTGTGCCGAGATTCCCTCGTAGTGCATTTGGGAGTACACGACAGTGATACGAGAGTAGAAAATAGTGGCATTAATGATATAAGGGGGATGAACATCCCCCATTTATAATGACATATCGTCTGCAGTGTCGTCGGAGGAAAACGCAAATCCTATTAGTGGTAAACGTGTCAAAAGTGGACGGTTAGAAAATACATTAATTGAGAAGAAACAACACGATAATTGGCCCGAACTTTAAAACGCGTAAAAATTAAAGAAAATAAATCTAGAAGATTGACAATGTCCCAGTCTACGAGCCGGCAGAGTGAAGAAGAGCTGGGTAATAAAGAGCGTATATTTAAACAGAGAAGTAACACCGCCCCCGTTAAATTTCATGATTTCTTCTTTCAAGGTACGTATTTTTTGTTTCTACCTAAATCTAAGTTGATTGAACAATACCACAATAAGGATTATAGTGTTGATGTGCCTCATGGATGGCAAAGATAATAAAACACCCCTGAGAGTGAGTACTTTCAAGGCTTGCCAAGAATTTGATTCTACAAAAGTGGATAGCCTTATACAATATCTTCGTCAACTAAATATTCACGTCGCTGCAGTGCAAGAAATCCCTAGCTACAAATGGCCAATCCCCTATTACGATACAGTATATAATTATGATATAGTGACGCAAACAGGGACATGTTTGTTTGCCAGACAGGACATTGCATACTCCAACGTAGCTCTCCACCCAAGTGTAAGACTGATCTCGGTAACTATAGACATTTTTGCAATTGTATGCAATTATGCGCCTAGCGAATCACATCTTAAAAGGCTGCGTGATAACATTTTAGCCCCAGAAATACAAATGCTTCATAATTATAAGACTATAATATTAGGGGACATGAATGCAACTCGAAACTGAAAAGTACCTCTAGCTCTAATATAAGTATCGCGTTGCCAAAAATTTACATAGACTTTTAATTGATTTACGTGTGGGAAAAACTTCGACCTTCTGAATTGTGCGCTACTTTCTACTATGCTCAGGGATACGTATAGACGTGATATATGTTTCTCAACAATTAAAAAATAATAAACAGAGTGTTCACATTTCTATATGGCTTCCTATTTCTGACCATAAGTTCCTGTATAAGAAATTACAAAGCGATATTGAAACGCATTTAAAATGTTCTTCTATTTGGAGATGTAATGAGTAAATATGTCAACAACCGGATTATGAACTCTTAGTTATTAATATGTGGAATTATTACATTACTCAATCCCGGTATGTAACTAATTTACAATTTAACCCGGTATGGTTCCAATTCAAAACGAAAGTAAAATTTGAGAATATACAATACTGTAAACAACAAAATGCTCAACGCCGATTACAACAGCAACATTATTATTGTTTATTGATGGAATATTGTTAATTAGTGAAACAAGACGTAAAGTGGTTGCCTCAGTTGAAAAAATATACAAAGTAACATTAGGAGAACTCATACGAATCAATTACGAAGTATCACTGTTAAGTCTAAACTTAAACACGTGAGAATTCATGAAGTACTTATTTATGCACACTCAATTAATTAGAGAAAAGCTTATCTTAGCCAAATAATTAATACGTACACGGATCAACAAGGTCGGACGGCGCCAGGTCAAAAATATATTCTAGTAATAGAGACCATTATAAAAACGTCTATAAAAATAACTCATTATGTGGAATGAGTTTACAGTACCGAAAGTTGATTGGCTAATTTTGTCAGATGTGGAAAAATACCTTAGAGAAACCTTTTACGGAAAAAGAAATGTCTGAAGTTCTTAATGGTATGAATTTAGATGCCTCTCAAAATATGGATAGCTTGGGGCCACGTTTTAAGAGAAAATTTAGTCATTTGTTGTATCCTATGTTAACTAAACATTTTAACCAGTTCCTACAATCTTGTTTGATTGACACGGATTATTCGACGTCCATTGGTATTTTAATACCCAAAAAGGTTCGTCACGAAAAGTGGATAACTTACGATTGATTTCTCTTTTGAATACAGATTGTAAACTGCTTACCAAAATGATTATGATGCGCATCCAACCATATATGTCCTCCTTATTAGAAGAAAGCCAGGGGGCATGGATAACACTAAACACCTGCATACATTCTTGTTAATCTGCGCGAACTTATTCGTGCTTACCAATTTAAGGTAGCTCCTAATTTCATCTTATTCTCGACAGATTTCCACCAAGCGTTTCCTTCCTTAAATATAATATATTTATCGCATATTTTCAACAGTATTAATTTTCCTCCGAACATTATTACCTTATTGGGTAATTTTGTTCGATGTTAGAACTATTCGGTTACAAATAAATAAACGCTTATTGACGGAATTTAGAAAGGAATGAGGGCTCCATCAACGCGATGCCTTAGCTACTTATCTTTTAAAATTGCGCTCATGCCTTTAATGTATGCTGTCAAAAGTAGGTTACAAGGGATACAGCTAAATCAGGCATCCCTAAAAGCTATTATATATATGGACGATGTGCTTTGGATCGCTCGAGATAGTACTGAGTTAAAAAAATATTTTAGAGTGGTTACATCAATTCAGCAAGGTTTTTACTATTAACATTAACCCTTTAAAACGCAAATGTTACTTATGGATAAATCAAAATTCAAAGAAGTTATTTTGCATGGGGAAGTGAAAGACTCGCTGAGATATTTGGGAATATGATGGGAGCATAACATTCAACAAACGATTGCTCTAAATTCTCAAGCTTTAATACAAAAGTTACTATAGGAATTAACAAGTATAAATTATGTTTTGGTACTTTTATATGCCTACCCCGGTGACCTCGAAACGATACACTTTGGTAGCACGAGCCAGGTTCCTTAATGTTTATATTTTTAGTCAATGTACCCACATCTTACAAATGTTTCTTTAAAAAAACACATGTTAAGCTAGATATGCGGATTGGTAGTTTTTTATGGCTTAATTTTAAATTACGCACACATAGACAGAACTGCTAATTAGCTGTAACGGCAGAAGGTCTACTACAGTTGAAAGATTTATAAATACAAGAAGAAGCTCTCCTAATACATAGGACAATTCAACTAGTGTGCGGATACTCTGAGTTGCATGCCACTCAATTATTAGATAAAGTCATATGTAGAATGGATTTAAATCTACCTTTATAAATCTTAACATGGAAAAATTCATTACCATATTTGCAAACATTTTTAATCAAATTGCTTACCTTATGGTAGAACAGAAACATTTAGATCAGTGGAACGTGAGACAAATATATGGTTATTTAAAGAAACTTAATTGTAAGCATGTTCCAGCTGTTCAACGAAAAAAATACTAGATTAGAATTGGTCAGTGATATGGAATAATTTGGCTGAAATTACAATGGTACCTACTTTACATAACTTGGCTTATCAAGTGATTCATAACATATGGCCAACTAAAGCGATTCTGTACAAAACAGGAGGTGGTCTAGATGTGAAATGCACAAAATGTAACAAGGAAGACAATTTAATTCATAGTGTTGGGATGTGGCCCGGTAAACCCGAATTGGTGCCAATATAGTAAGATTATGAATCTCATCATGCTAGGTAGTTATATAAATTATGACAGTGAACAAAAATTTGCTTCCCGGAGTTTCAGGTGTTCTCAAAGGCCAAAAATGAATTTGTTTTGGTTGACTATACAGACTTTAGATATTCTACTAAACCATGAACATTTAACAGATGTGGTATATTATGTACAATTTTTACGGGAACAATATCAACAATTGTCTGTAAAAAATAAATGCAAACTGTATGCAAATTTTTATAGGGCTGTGTACTTATAAGAAATTAATCTCTGCTATGTATATGTTGTACTATACCCACCGATTTGAATACATAGATGGAATTAATGGTTTTTGTTAGCGTTATAAGGTACCTAGTGTCATTAGATGAATAGAATGTATAGTTATATTTTGGTACAATAAAAAAAATTATATTTGGTGCAATAAAATTTTTTTTAAAAATGTATCGGAAAACTGTTGTGGGTACCCGGGTTCGATCTCCGGTGGGGTGTTGTTTTATTTTTTTAATACTGTACAGTAACTTTTTTCTTTCTTATACATAGAGTACAGTATACGCATTTTCAATTTGTATAAAAAGAAAACTAACCATTGGTTAGGTTAGAAACGTCAGGTTCGATGGTTTTTTTTTCATTAACCACGCGATTCACTCTCATTCACGGCAACGATAACAAAAATACGTCTGAAATACTTTGATCCTCGAATGAGACGTAAATTGCTTAACTTATTTTCAGGAAATGCGTTCAATTTTGAATATTGTCTAAAATGTTGAAAAATGTAAAACGAAGGAACGGGGAGGAAATATAAATATACGAAGAAAAATAATTTGTTAAACATGTGACTTTTTAAACCCTGGCGTTCCAGTTAATAATCCAACAGGAAAAATCATTGTTAGTTTATCGCTGTAACGAAAAAATTCAAGGCCAGTGAAACTTTGTTTAAACTAGCGTACTATCAGGAAAATTGACAACCAGTTTGTTTAAGAAATGCCATCGACCCGAACAGTAAAATACACATCAGTATGATATTCTTGAGGTGACTCGCTTGAGAAAAATCACCAATCAGCTTTCTTCATAGCTCTAACACATGATCAATAAGCTTTCCCAGTTTCGAACTAAATCCTACATAAATGACTTTATTCCAAAAACTGTTTTCTTAACATGAAAGGACTAGTAAAATGTGCTTCGTTCAACAGAAGAACATTCGAGTAACGGTAGAGTGACGAACAACAAACAAATCTGAAGACTGTCAGTTCGAATCGCACTGCAGACAGAAACCTTTCCTCGTCACAGGTTCCATGTTGGTCTACCAATGTTTTAAAAGAAGGTTTGTAGCAAGTTTGTTCTGAAAGTTTGTAGCAAGTTTGGCGTGCAACGTTTATAATGAATTTGCCATCCGTCAACTAGTAAGTTTGCTGCAATTTTACTGTGTTATCTGGGTATGAATGATCTCTGTCTATGTTGGTTTAATAGCTATGTACTATGTATAGCGGTCTGCGCAAGTTTTGTGATAATCGGAATATAAATACTTTGTTATGTGATATGAATATATGCAGACACTTTCTACCACTTCTGGGTGTATACTTATCCATTTTCTTCCACAGATCTCAGTTAGTTGCTATAATTATCCATTTTGCTCCTAAGAGGCGCTTAATTTAATCTATCTACCTTGAATTTGGTCGTTAACTAGACTTTTCTTTTCTCTAGAAATTCAATGTAGAACAGTTGTCGTCCACTTTCAATCTGCTCATTAAGCTAAGTGATCAGTTCATCTTCACCTCATGTAATCACACTCTTGGTTACATGTTCTACTTTTGTTTGTGAGTGAATAGATTCGTTTGTCTTCTTGTCCCTCCTACTTGTCCCTAGCATGTACCTATCTATTGACGTTTGCCTTACTCTTAATTTTACACTATTTTGCTCATTCAATGTCCACGTTTCACAGCCGTACTCAGTCGCATGTAAGACACAT
>JAGDQP010070485.1:0-10747 GCA_022664845.1 Lepisma saccharinum
TAAACTACTGGGGAAAAGATATCAGGGAAGGTGGAATATTAACATGCTTGATGATTTTTGTTGGCTTCTGAAAAGGGAGTGACGTTTTGCATTCTTTTGTTTCTGAACTAGCTTCATTTATTGATTTGTTTTTCATGTGTATGTTTGAGTAGCCATTGTTATTGCTTCGATAGGTGTTACAAACCACTGAACTACTTTCATTTATGCATCTGTGTTACATATATATTTGCTACTATAGTACTTACCACGTGTTTTAACGTATTTGGTATAGTACGTGTATAAGTATTACTACTGCTACTATAAATACTACAAAAAAATGCCAATGACGATTAAAGCTTTTCAGAAATATGTTTATATATTTACTATAAAAATATAAATATCCATGGGTAAAATTGACGTACTGATACGTAGGGGTTTCCATTTTTGTTTACGCAATACGTATGTGTATGTAGATTTCAACACGTATATGTCTAGATTAGAAACTTCATCTCAAAATGAAGGATTGTGTAATATGTCAGATAGTTTCAAGATTCGCAACGTAGTTAAACAAGGCAATGCCTTATCACCCATACTGTATAACTTTGCGTTGGAATATTCTATTTTCAAAATTAAAGGGGACAAAAAGGGACTATCATTGAATGGCTTGTACCAACTGTTCGTATACGCGGATGATTCAGATTTAATAGGGGGCAATATGTATGCACTTGTAAGTAAGGCCGATGGCTTAGTAGAAGCATGGGATGATATAGGTCTACATGATAACAAAATACATGATAACAAGCCGAAACCCATGGAATAAAGGAAATAAAAACATGAGAATTAGGGATGAGGTCACAGAGAAAGTAAACAGATTTAAATACTTGGGAGCATAGGTAACAAGCAAAAATGAGGTCACGGAAGAAATAAAATGTATTTTATTATCGGGAAACGCATGTTTCTATTCAATCAAAAAAATGTATGTTTGCGATGAATATAAAGAAAATTGAAATTGAAAATATACAGAACGGTTATTCTGCCGGTAATACTTTACAGCTGCGAAAGTTGGAGTACGACCCTAGCAGATTATCATAAATTACGTGTATTTGAAAATAAGATGTTGATAAAGATATACGGGCCGAAGCCGGACAAAATGAATGGAGAATAGAGGAATTTGCAGAAAGAAGAACTCCACGGACTGTACCGTTCACCAGATGTTGTAAAAATAATGTAATTGTGATGACTAAGGTCATGTAGCTCGGAAGGGGGAAAACGAAGATTTTATTCTATCCTGGTTCTGATCACAATATTAAAAGAAACATTCACGAAATTGGTGTTCGTGATGAAAACTGGTTTTATGTTGTCCAGGATAGAATCCAATGACAAACGTTTATTTCTGCGGCGATGAACTTATAAGTCCATAAGCCATTAAGAAGTAATTAGTTAATGCATTACCCTTTATTATAAGAAGGCACCTGCGACCTTTAGTTCTGGACCAGACTTCGTGTGATAGTAGTATAGAATTCAGATATAAATGTGATAAGATACTAAGGTCATTACTCATCCAGTTGCCAGTAAATATGAATCAAATTCAGTTAACACGTTAACACATCTCTTATACAAGAAAGTATAGTTATTTTTATCGGCTCTGGTGGTCGGCTTGGAAGCAAAAGATAGCAAGTTTGAATATCGCCAGGCTCATACTTCCATAATTTTTAACCAAGATTAGAATTTCATTCCTCGTAGCAAAACATAACGAGAAAGAAGACAAACATAACACTGTGCAACAAATTTTCAACTTTAATTATTTCATGATAATTTTCATGCAAGTATCATAGTATCAGTGTGACTGATCACTGCAGTGAAATCCATTTCTTCTATCAGGTTTAGGGTTTGAGACATAGGTAAACTAATAATGTGACATACAAGTGGTAGAAATATACCTGTTACATAAATATAACAGTGACTTCTATGGGCATGTGGTTAATGCCAAATCGCGTGAAGAGCGATTGGCATTGAGGTAAGTTTGCCTCTCAACTAATTTCTAAGATTATCAGCACAAGACTTACAACACATCTGTGGGGTCCACGTTTTGTCTATCAACATTACAAGAAAACCGTCAAAAAGATCATAAAGAAACCTACCTGGACAATTTGTTAGGAGAATCAAGGTCAAACTGTTAGGTTATATACAAACAAATTAGCTGCCCATTTCAACTTAAAGGTCCCGAGATAGGAACTGAATATTCTTACGGTAATATTGAGTGCGAAGTGTCCAAAACGTGTATCTTTTATGATGCAGTTTTAAAAAGCCACTTCTGCTTCATTTCCGGTATGGAATAACACATTGACGACTTGTAGCTTCTGCCCTGACACCACAGCACTCCATCTCTACACTCCAGTGGTGCAAATGTCACGGAGGGAAGTGCCCCAATATGTATGAAATTAGCCCCTTCTTCTAATCAGTGTTGGTTTTTCTCAAAATTGATGGCTGGTACAGAAAAACAAATTATATTTTCGAATTCAGCAGACGAAATACTTTTAGGAACAGCCACTAGCTCTCAGCAAAGAAAATCTGTATTACACGGTGTAATTACAAAACATTTTGTTTTTACAAAGACGATCATGTTGAAGTGTTAAAAAAAGTGAGAAAAACAGTGGTTAATTATTTTTGTAATATTTAATTATGTTCAGTACAAAGTTAAAAATACTAACCACGGGAACAAGATTGATAAACATTATGTGCGTGGCGAGACTCGTATTTGCAATGAAAGTCTAGAATATTTTATGGCGTGAGAGATGTGTTGATGTTAACGTGTAAATTTTGAGTCACGTTTACAAGACTGAGGAGCGCGACTTAGCATTTTCATATTAATACTGAAAGGGTAAATTACTATCGTACGGAGTCTTGTCGCTACCTAAATTACTCACACAATTTTCTCGTCAGAGAAAATCGCTAAATCCATCAGTCCATCAAATTTTAATTTTCCGAGATTTGATAGAAACATTACTCCTATCTCAATGGTGAAGAAATTTGAATAAAAAATTAGAAATCTCTTGAAGCGATGAAATATGGCAATGTATGTACCTCTGGCAGTTTATAGTAATTTCTGTCAAAGTACGGATTTTATTTATTTCAAACGAATGCAATTCAAAACAAGTAGATAAAAGGAACTAGTGGCCGGGCGGTTAAGAGCATTAAGCTAGTACTCGAGGATACTGGGTTTGAATCACGAACTAAGCACCTCTTCATGTGTGAAGTATATTTAGTTCATTGTTGAAACATTCCGAATAGTTAAATTTTTGCTCTCCAAGTTTCAATTTGTAAAATACAGGACTCCCTTCAATCACATGTCAACGCCTCTCCTCTTCTATCCTGGTCAAGTTTAGTGGAAATACCTATGAGTTTTGAAGATCTGTGGAAGAGTAAGTTAGTGAGTGAATATGATATAAAAATAAAAGACCTGGATTGAAAAACATCTCAGGTCCAACGGAGCATATTTTTTAGGAGGAACGAAAAAAACCGTCCAAGGTCTTCGTATGTTATCCTATTCAGGGGAAATTATTTTGTGTTAAGAAAGAGTTTCTGTGGTGGGATTAGGATGTAATATAAATATTTGCAAGTGCCTGCCTCGCACAGTTGTAGCATTCAGTATCTGTGGTGTAGTTTCAGAGATGGTGCGTGACGTTGCAAGTGACAATAATTAGTTTGTGTGTTAATCATTATAATTTAATAATATTTTGACTGAAACTTCATATATATTAAGAATGAAGAAGGACTAAATTATCTTTCTTATCTTTAATATTTAACATTCGAAAAATCATTACTTGTAAAAAGTTAATGTACATTTCTGAATATACACACCAATATGGTTGTGCAAACAAGAACGCACTGAAGCACGAAAGAAATTGTGCTCCAACTACTAATTGTTGGTATTTTGAATAGATGAACCCTAATTCTCCTGACAGGTTCACCCAGCTATTCTGCCTCTCACTTTAAGAAGCGACTAATTAGGTTCGGTAGTCTCATATTAAATGGAGAGATCGCTGAACTAGGGGACTGCACTCTCAAGAAGAATTCTTATTCGGTACAAGCAGGTCTCTTGCAAAGAGGTTTCGAACGAAGCAACTGTTCTCCCTTATTAAGAGTACCCACTATTGGGTGCTCACCTCTTTTCCGAGAGGCTATAGAGAGAATTGGTCTTCTAGCGGGGAGGTCTGTCCTCTTAACGATTGGTCTCTTCGACCTTCAGCAGTAGTACTGGACGACCCTTGGGAAGCTCACCGGAACACTGCGTGTCCCGTTGGTATAGTTGTTGCGGCACGTACCTTTCAAAAAACTACGGTTCTAATTCAACGAATCTTCTCACCGTACAGACATACACTTTTTTGTCGTTTCGGAGATTAGTGTGAATGTGTCTGGGGTGACTGTAGTGAAATTAATCAAGACACAAAAGCAATTGATCTTTTGGTCGCTCTTCTGTGTCCAACACTTTAAAAGCCTTTGTTTCACAGGTTATCAGCTTAGCGATAAAAATTGTAGATAACTTCCCCTTACATAGTAGTTGCTATTAAAATTGCTATAGCAACACGTACGTATACAGGAACATTGATGAAAAACGTGTAGCTCCTAAGAAGGCAAGCGGAGTGTTGCAAAAGATATTAGATGATGCAGATTCGCAAGAATGTAATGTATTGTTGTGAAATCTCATCATTATAGAAAAAAAGCATTTAAAGAAAGAAAACAATTACTGATAAAATTAATCCGAATTATGGTCTCAAATATCACTGGAGCGTCCAAAACCGCATGTGCCCTTTCGAGTTTCTAATAATATGTGCGTGTCCGAGGGATAATTGTTTATGTTATCAGCTGAAAGACAAAGTCATTGTATTTCAATTTTAATAGAGAGTACGATATCATGATAGCCCAATTCTTGGGTCTCCAACGTGTTTTGTCAGCGGGATGGATTGAGGACGGATTTTAAGGGAGAGAGTTTGAAAATGATCAATTTAAAAATAATATAATTATTTTAATATACTTTGTACTTACTTTTTAGTAGGTTGTATTTGTAACTTTCGATTTGATTCGGAGCCACTTACGATTGCTACACGAGCCGGATACGTCCCGCGGGCATACGTTGGAGACCTCTGCAGTCTAAGTAATCAACGAGAATTAATTTTATTTTAGTTATTGCTCTTTTTGCGCACTTGCGTAGTTAATGACCGGAGGAAAAAAAACATTTCAGTTTCAACTCGTTTATCATTGTTTCTTGTCTTGTTTAAATATTTGAACTTAAATCAAACTTTCTCATATTCATTTCGTTACTAAATTAGTTTAGCTTTTGCAAAGAAAGATTTTGTTGGTTGTAGATTCTTGGGTATTAGTGTAATTGTATTTTGAGCTTGATAATTACAGTAACCATTTCATTGATCAAATCTTTATGCACATCAATCAAGATTAGAACTCACAAAATATATTAAATACTTACCCAGCAATGAAACATAACTCCATACCATTTTTTTTTCTTAAAACTTCTACGAGTAAGAAACGTGATTTGTCAAGTAATGTAATTCAATTTACATGACTTTTGAGCTGCATAGGGAACTTAAACTTTAAATAAACAAAGCACTACATTGAATATTGTGCGATCAAGCATAATTGACTAATGTCCAAAGATCGTGGGATGTTTTGGATATTGACTGCTACTGTAACTCTTTGTTCTTTGTTCCTTTTAAAGAATTATGTCCAGATTCAATTATTGCCTTTATGACATAACCTAGTACTCATGATATCCATTCTAATTCATATTCGCTTTGAACAACATGAAATTAGGACCATGAAACACACAACGTTAACGCTAACGTTTTATGCTACCAATTAAAATAAAACTTACGTCTCTGTATATATTTTCAATTTCAGAAATATTTTTAAAATATTTTTTTTAAGTTACAGGTTCATAAAATCACAGCATATACATCATTGCCTTACCTAGTTCTTCAGAAAGAATTGAATATCACATGGTTTTATTTCCTATTGAATTGCTAAATAATAAAAATCAACCAGCTGTCAGGCAAAGATTACTGCATTGCAATATTTCTAAGCCATCCATAGCATGTTCATTTTTTAGACTTATTTTATAGTTTCCGATACTAATTATATTGTTATACATATTCATGGTGATGAATTATGAATTATGTTTCTGATGGCTATTACGAAGGTAGGAAAACTTCCAATATGAAATATAAATAGAAATCAACTAAAACGCAGCCAAGTGTGGAGACACACTAAAGTTCTTCTAAGGATAATTTATCATTCGACGAATAGGAGGAAAATCTGGAGGTGAGCTATGTTGTTATGCATACATTATTTTTTCCGTTTCTTTAAATATTAAAACAATTAAGGATCACGCATAAATAATGAGAATCACAAAGTTCTTTTTGTAAATCTTGTGTCTGTAATAAATGCACTTATGAAAACAATGTAAACATCAGTTTGTGCTTAATGATTTAATGTAAGTTACATAATGGTTTAAGCTTCCGGATGAAAACAAAATGACGTTCATAACAAATTGACTTCAAAAGTTGTGAATGTCCAAGGGAGTAGAGACCTTCATAATGAAGATATCCCTTTAGTTCTTTTTACTAGAAACATGGGAAGCTCAGCGTTAAGTTTATATAAAACACACCATCAGTGAAGTACAAACATATTTTACGCGATTGTGCAAAACGTCGTGACGTAATGAAATTAAATTGACATCGAATTCAGTCATCGGGGCGAAACCGATATCTTTTTCTCTGCTGTTGCATGCTATCCTCGAAGAAAACTGTGTGCATACGTACATGTTTCGTGACTTACGTAACAGCATGGGCTTTGACCGGAATGAAACACGTGTGGATGATTGGAGATGCAAAATGGAAAGTCGCAAAACTTAATGGAACATTGAGAAAAAGGTAAAAATTATTTAGAAAACGCCAAAAGAGATCGACGTAAAACTAGCATGAGATATGTAAACTAATATGGTATGACATTTATTGATGCTAACGCACAGTCGTGTGTAAGTTTCAAACATTACAAAATTGAACATGGTATGAAGAATAGAAAAAGGAGCATAAAAATGTGCAGTATGAAATATTAATTAGTATTCTTCAGGTCTATCAATTGCTCCTGGAGAAAACGTGAAGGGACCGTTTCTCGCGAGGTTTTAGATTTTCTGGATGCAATTTCGTTCCACAGAATTAAAGTCTACACCTGGACTAATAGAATGTGTATTTTCCATGATGATTTTTACGCATGTATTGCACTCAACATACTTCATCATTTTTTACACTAGTTACGTGTCTCACATACGTTTTGTCTCTCTGTCCGACTGCACACGTCACTGCAACATAACTTCGGATCGTGATGTGAACATTTCGGAAGGGAAACAGTTCGTCACTGACACTTTGCGAAACATTTTCCTCATGTTCATCGGGATCTGAATATGTACCACTCCCACTACTGTTGGCCAGCTTTTCAGCTGGCAGTAAATTGCAATGTGCAATGGGACTCGATTCCTTTAAGCTATTGTACGTTCACGTCCGTGACTGTACAACAAATGAAAGACCGCACTTGACTATGTCTTGTTGCAATGCAAAAGGGCATTCAATTTGCTGGGTACTTTTAACAGCGACGGAATGGAAATCACGAGCGTTGGTAATTACTCCTTGCTTTGAATAATACTGAACCAAACTGCTTCGTTTCACCTGTACCCCAACTCCATCATGTGCCTCTTCCCGTGATAGCTCTCGTGGAAGTTCCAGACTGTTGGTATAATTTGATATAATAGCATCAGATATGCCATGAATTTCCGGTATTTTCAATGTTGGCTCACTTCGTCTGTCCACAGATGGATTTTTGTAATCGAAGTTTCCAGCGAAAGTTTATTCATGATTAAGTTATTTAAGACTTCGAAAGTACCATGGTTTATCATGTCAGATATCACTGCGTAACTTCGCTCTAGATTTTTTAAATATGCCAACTACGGTGTAAATGGTGACTGTAGGTTCGGCCGAGTTTGACAAGCGGGATTCCATAACTTCGTTTTGAAGATTAATTGCGTATTTTTGCGAAGTCTGTCTGCAGAACAACTTCGTCCACATGAAGCACCATTTTCGTTGTTTCTCTGAAGGGGCTCAGTTCCTGGTTCTGTCTTTTCACGTGGTTCCTGGTTTTATGTGTGAAGCCGATACACTAGAAAGTAAAAATGAACAGTTTCCAGGGTGCATCTCTTCCATTGGTAAACTTCAAATAATTCTTCAGGATCTCCTGCTTTACAGTCCTTGGATGTATGTTTTGTGACTAAAACTATACGAATGTGTTTCTACATAATTTTTCGCAAGAGTGTTATTCGATTTTTCTTATTGATATGCGATAAATACTACCATTCGCTGTTACGTACGCAAGAGATACCGTTATGTTACGTACGTCACACCTTCAGTTCATTGGTCACGCTCTTTATTAGTTAACCTCATGTCAAAAATTTGCTGGCAGTTCGTAATGTTACAAAGCATATTTTATTTGGATAATTCAACGAAAGACAGTTGTTTATTCGTGTTTTAATTGCCCAGGATTAACTGAACTCATTTTCCGTGGCGTACGCAACATAACACCTCGGTTCTTCTCGATTTCGCTGTTACTACTGATACCTGCCCAAATAAAGATGATAAATTCTGTTCTGACCTGGTAGGTAACATTCCATATGCGACATCTTTATGCAGAATGGTAAAAATATGGGACATATGGTCAGTGGTAGAAAAATAAAACATGCACTTAGCTTTCACCACACAAAAACATATAAAAGAACTTCCTGATATAAGGAAGCTGATTTCTTTACAATGGACTAGAATTTCAAAACATTTTTTTGCAAAAAAAATTGACTATATTTCATTCCTCTTCTGTCAATATATAGATAGATACTTTGTTTCGGAGCTACATGGCACAGAAAGTGTGGGCAAATCAGTTTTGAACTTAAAATTTTTGATACCACTGGAATCTGGGCTAACAGAACATCTAGCAGCAAGGAGTTATAACCTTTTTTATAAAAATCTGTATATTCTAAAATTGTGTAATGGCTGCGCAATGGGTTCCTAGAAATTCTCTGAAGTAAATAAAGGTCGGTCGAAACGTGTATAAATTGTACGACTTTCCAACAGCGAGCAGCAATTTGTTTGCAGGAAATTGAAATCACTAAAAGATTCTCTTTCTAAAACGATTTGTCTCGAAACTGGATGATTATTAACAGGAATAACATTTACATACATTCAACGAATGATTTATTTCCATTGAGAGACATTGTTATCAATGAGGAAGAATGCAACTACCAAGTCAGGTTGAGAGGGTTAATTATATAAACAGTACAGTATATCTTAATAGAGGACAGCACTGGACGAGTGTTCATAGGTGTGAGGCCATAAGTCACATAGCGTCGAGTTCGAATCCAAGCTAGAAAAATACTGTGAAATTTGATAGCAGACTAGTTTAATGAAGGCTAGATTTGATGATGTAGTTCGTTACTGAAAATCACTCAAAGTTGTATCGTCTTTTGTTAGGCAGGAAAAATGACAATACATTAGACTGAATAATTCACCTGATATAACGGGTTCAATATTATAAATACACATTCATATCTGAACATCCAAAAGAACTTATACAAGATGCTTGTGCTGTCTAAAAGAATATTAGTTAACATCCATCAGTCATTAAAAATCTATGGAATATGTTATTATCGTAAGATGAAAGTTCAACGATTGAAGCTTCGAGCTAGTTGCATAAAACGGGATATATTTTGAATATATTTATGGCGATTAGAAATTTAAGGTTCAGGTCAGCATAAGGAAGGGGAAAAGGATGCTGGAAGGAGTCGGACAGGCCTAATTTGAACCTACATTCCCTGCATGTGCCTGGTGTGACTTAGGAAAGGCTCTGGAAAAGTTTCAGCTATGATGGTCAAAAGGCAGGATTGAACCCAGAAGTTCCTGAATCTGAAGTCAATGCTCTATCACTGAGCATCGGAAGCTTCTTACATTATATATGTCCATAACATATAAAAAAATGGAAAACGCTGACAGTTATCTGTTTGATGGCAGTAGTTTACAGTGCTAAAGTGATAAATTCTGTGTATAACCTCTTGAACAACCGTAATAAGAAATGTGGCAAAAGACGAACTATGATTAACGCCTAAATAAGAAGTATTGAGAATGGATAAGAGTATTGCTTAATATTGATTATAAAATTTATTTCACAGCTTCGCAACAATGAAGGCAGTAATCGTAACTGTTCTCACAATCACAAGCATCATTACATCAGCTACTAATCCTGGTAAGTACACTTAATATATGAGTTTAGCATTGTCATCACACTTGCGAATTTCTCATCAATATTTAATTTACGAGCTAATTTAATTCACTCCGTCACCCATACCTCCGCGCAGGGCTTTTGAAGGTGAAGATAAGCAGTGCTTAAGGAGTTGAGGCGAATTGTATTCTTTTGTTTATTTTTTCAAACTAATGTCCGCGATATCAAAGATAAAATGTGTTGAAATCATATCCTATTTTAAATAAATTATGTGGGTGTATGTTATTTTTCCACGGAACTCCAATGTATCAACATCCTAATTTTAGAAAAATGCATTGTTGTGTTTAATTTACAACAATGTCATTAAAATCAATTTGTGAAAAGAAAGTGCTTACTCCTCATCAGCAATAATACTTCCTAGCGATTGTTGATCTTCTGA
>JAGDQP010070487.1:0-10747 GCA_022664845.1 Lepisma saccharinum
AAAAAAAAAATTCGTTTCTACAAAGACCCTATGCACGATAACATATTGAAAAATGCACAAAACCACAGATCATTGCAGTGACTGAGAATCGAACCCTAGCATCTGGTAGTGATAGCGCAGTCGGCTGGGAAATGAAAACCTTGTTCACTGTAGCAATCAATAACATCATCTTGGAACCATAACTACTTATTATGTCCACTTTTTGGCAAAATGGTTACTATTGCTGCAGTTAAAGACCTTGTACTAAAGGGTACCAGCCCCCAAAATAATACAAAAACGACCACCAAGTGGCTAGAAATGAAATGAATTTATATAGACTTTACGTGGAACCTCAAAAGTAGCAAAAGTTGGAATGGTACCTTCCGGTTCCACGATGACGGTATTTTCGTGTCTTACCAATAACTCCCGACTGATCTAGTTCCACATCACTTTCTTCGCTCTGCTCGTCCTCTGGTGGTGCCGACGGCCGCGGCTCAGATTTTTCTTCTCTTTTTGGCGGAGACGAACTAATTTCTTCTTCTTCTTCTTCTACATCATCCTTTTTCGGAGGCACTCTTGCTCCGAGAGATTCCAGATAGTCCTTAAAAAACGATAATTCTGACGAGTGGAGGACGCTGGGATTGGCCTTACACAGAGTCACAAACGACTTCAACTGCATAAGATGCTCACCAGAAAGACCTTCCATTGTTGGACAGTCCCTGAAAATATATTATAGAGGAATCAATAACAGAAAAATTCTTCAGATTGACAATAAAGATACTTTATGAGTTTCGCAGGAACTTTTGTACTTTATTCCCGGAAAAAGAAAACAACCCGGTTCTTTATTGAAGACATAGTAAAGTGAGGTGTCTGATTCGTGCAAATTTTCATTTCGCTACTGAAAATTATTGTTTTATGGCTACTATAGTTTATCTGTTATTACCATGGTTTGTTCATGGTTCCTATTCATTTTGTGACTTGAAATTCCTTCAGTTCTTACTGTTAGTATAGTGACACATGTAAATAATACGCAATGACATTTCTTTTAATCCCACCATCACCCAGTCCAAGCATCTTGTACATTATTGGTATTTCACAAGTGAAAAGCAAAAAAGATAATTTCTTTAAAATAAAGAGGATTTTAACCAGAGTTTGCCATGGTGGGCAGAGACCAATAGAACCCAGTGTTTTTTGCTTTTTGTTCGGGTTGGGCTCACTTTAAAACCCAAATCTACCTATTGAGATCGGTACGATATATATATAAACACGCTAGCGGCCATAATTTTGAAGATATTTGAACCAAATTTTAATATGTTGTTTCTAGGCTTAATAGCTCGGCTAAGTTCGTTAATGAGCAAAATCGGCCCAAGGAGGGGGTTGAAATTTTGAAAAAAATAAATAAAAAGTATATCAATCTCTATGGAGTTTAGAGGGAAGCTTTGTCTGCATAAATTATAGTACTCCCTATGAAGTTTACGGCGACACCAAAGATTCAGGGGTTGTGGGGGTACGAGTGGGGAGTGGAAATTCGAAATTTTTAAAACCATGTCTTGTGGGGTAACGTTGAAAAGCTCTTGATGAATAATCTATAAATCAATAACTAGGTTCTCGATAGCGCTCATATAAGGCGAATTTGAAATCTTTGAAAAAAAAAAAAAAACCTTCGAGATCTACCTCAGCCTGTAGGCCTGCCGAAAGGGATTTTTTTTCATTAATTTTTGTTTTAAATTGTTACTTAAATGAGCACACTTTATAGAATCGCATAATAATGAAAACCATTGGATTTTAGATTGTCAGAATGCAATCACGACTTTCATTATAACTCTAGCATAATGTTGCTACCTGAACTCTACAACACTAAGTTTGTGATATTAAAGATACAAAGAAGTATTCAAGTTTAGTCAGGGCTTTTGCTAAGGTTCGCTTTCTTCATTCCAGCATTCGCCTGGTAAAACTGACGGGGAAACCCAGGAAAACCTCAATCTGAACATCTGGGCGTGGGCTTCAAACCCGCAAGCCTACCCATTGCCGATCCGAAATCCGCGACGTTACTACCTGGCCCACAAGGATTGGGTACTTCGTCTGTTGTGATCTGGTGGTTGGTGTTTCGATGTCCAAGTGACACTGGGAAGCTTGATCAGCAATTCAGATCCTTCTCGGGCCGCGGTGGTTCAGTGGCAGAGCGCTTAACTGTGGTGCTTGGTTTGATCCTCCAGATTTGTGCCATGTGAGCTTTGTGGTGAACAAACACCGTGTGCCTGGGTTTTCTCGTTTCCTCCCACTTTCCTCATTCCACCAATTCTTCCCTTTTCCATTCGGCCTGAGCCAAACTTGCCTTTATAAAGGCCTTCAAAGATTTTTTTAAAAATCCGATCTGGTCAGGCGGATCGTGAGACCATCACGAAAGGGGTTCTCCCTCATTTTCCCCAGTCTCATCTGTAAATGGCGGAATGCGGCGACCTAAACTTATCTTGGGCACCGAACCATACCGTGGCGTGAATCCAGTGCCTTCGTGAATTAGTGCCTTGAAGTGAGGTCACCCTCATACAGAACAGAACCGCTCTAAGCCTCCTGATTCCACAGTAATGACACACAATTACCGACTGAACTACTGAGGTCTGCACATAGCTTTACATGTACATGCATTCACATTTTATTTCAAAAACACGAAAAAAACCCACCTGGGCCCAGGTGAGCTGGTTTTTTTTCCCCAAAAATACCCGAGTTTATTCAAACCCTGATTTTAACACATTTAAAAAATGGGAATCGAAGTGGGAATCGAACCCACGACCTCCGCCTTGCCGAGGTAGTGCTCCTACCAAGTGTGGACAGGTCCATCTCATAAAATTCCCTCATAAATTATAGATTTCCCTGAGTTTTCCAGGTTTTCCAGCGTGGTAGACACCCTGTTTGTTATATGATTTCTAGAGAATGGCTTAAGAATCACCCCTATCACCTGAGTAAATGAGTTGACTTTGAGGAGCCGTGACTTTTACATGTACAGTATGAGAGAGATGATTTTGGGGGATCTCATGGAAGTCCACAGTTCGTGGTATTTTCTACTGTTGTTTTGGATGACCCAAGGAAAAGTTATGCTCATGTAAATGCGTACGAAAGGCACTTTTTACGACAGTCTTAAAAAAAATGTGCACGGTTAAGAAGCAAACTAAACATATAATGATAAGGTACATCGGAAAGAATATAATCTATGAGATAAAAATGAATGTATGTATGTATGTAATAACTCTACATGCGTGCAACGATTTCCGCCAAATTTTCCATACATGTTCCTTGGGTCCAGGCGCAGAATATAGACATATTTTATGTCACCGGAAGTGACCGTACTGCGCGATCTAATTAATAAAAATACTAATTTCATTGTTTATAACAATGCTATAAATACATTGTTTTCATGTTTAATTTACAATAACAAAGAAATTTATAAATATTTTATTCAAATTTTTATTAATTTTGATTGTTGTAACGTAAAATTTATGTATAATAATACTTAAGGTATGGATAACTAATACTACTACTAATAACAACAGTATTTAGTTGTTGGTAAACTTTATGTTTATTTTATATGGGCCAGTCTAGGAACTGTGGACTTCGGCCTGTCACGATTCGCCCCCTTAGCCATTAAAACCCACACCCATGCCCGTGCCGGGACCTTCGAGTCGTTGACCTACCGCCGTAGACCGCATAGCTACCCAGCCGGCAGTATTTAGTTGTTGTTGTACCAGTAGTGGTAGCATTACGACTATTAAGTGTTGCCAACCTATTTGAAACATCACGCACCAACAGGCGGACAAATCAACCAGTTTCTGTTATAGAGAAGTATTTTGTGTTAACTGCAGAAGTGTCAAAATTTCCTTCGCTAGAGAACTTGTGAGTTTTGTATTTAAGGAACCTCGATAACAGAAAATACTTACATTTACGGACAAATCTCAAAATTATTTTAAGATAACATTTTAAAGTGATACGGAAATTTATAAAAAAATAAATTAGAGCAGGAACGATGTGCCTTTAAGAACTGAAAGAATGTGACGCAAGCAGGTCACACAGCCTGTGCTGTAAGTTAAAGTTGATGTGCATCGCGTATAATGAAAAAAAAATATCTAAAAATCTAACCTGGCCTTTTCTAACCCGTCTTTGTTCGCTATCACTCACTCGACATACTGTCTGTGATTTTTGTAGCAAAACCACCATGGTGATACATGAATAAAGATGTCACTATGTCGTAGCATTACCAGGATTCCGAATCATGATCCTGTGACTTATTTCAATCACGCCGAACGTAAGCTATAAAGTAATACCAAATCAAGTACTGCAGTGTACGTCTTTTAATAAAAAATAGTCGTACTATTGTTTATAGACCTGAACTACTGTATAACCTTACACAACATACATGCATACTTTATTGTGTGCAGCATCTTACTGAATGTTGTACTGACGGCCAAGCATCACTGGAAAAACAAGCGATCTCCGTTTTACGACTGCTTGCTCTGGTAATACTTTAGGTGCGCATCCCAATGTCTACTACTCGAGAAACCTTCAGATTCCAGCCGCTGAAACATACTTTTTTTACCCTATAACGAACAGGTTTGTTTTTCAAAGTGAATTCTACTTGAGATTTATACTCTCGTGAACTTGTCCAATATAGTATTTGACAGTATCCCCCACTTTAATTGGGGGGATGGTCAGTCGAATAACATGTAGTGATTTACGTTAACACAACAAAAAGAGTTTAGATATAAAAGCTTGCATATTTACATTTTATTTGTTGGTATTAGCAGATTTCCTTTTTTTTTTTCGGCTGACCATAGTCACCCCAATTTTGCCCAATCTCATCCCATTTTCTCATTCCCTGTCTGTGCTAGGATCACACACTTTGGAGATGATCTACTTGAACATATGTAGTACATTAACGTACTCTGTGCCATATTTTCAGAAAATTAAAGATCTCTCCTGGGAAGACCAATTTTCAGGTCTGTAATTTCGAGGGTGGGGGGGGATCTTGCAAACCATAAACTCAAATAACTTAAAAACAACAGCTAACTATATCATATTTTTTTACCAAATTAACTACAAAGATTTAATTATTTTTAGTGCATTTTAGTAAAAATGCGTCAACATTTGTTTTCCAGGTATAAAAAGAATGTCAACAGAATAATAATACTGGCACTCAACAAAACTTTGAATAACTGCCCTATCGCTGTCTCTACTTTCCATGGTCTTGAATTTGAATTTTATTTATGGCCTTTAGGCATCTGAGGCTCAGGCCGGGATAGGAGAGGGATTCGGAAAAGTGTCGGCCAGGGCCTATGTTGAAGGTGCCATCCCGGCATTTACCTAGTGTGACAGAAAAAACCTGCCAGGATCGAACCCAGACCTCCCGAATGCTACGCCAACGCTCAACCACTGAGCTACGGCGGCTCGGGTTTCCATGGTCTTTCGGAGTACTAATGGGAGATTCTTCCCTGACCTTCGATATTCTGGTATTGCGAAAACAACAAAATTTATCACTTTACGACCTTCACCACCTCCATATAACCATCTAACACACTTTATTTGCACATATTTGTCAATAAACATTCATACGAGGATTACCAAAAAAGTCATAGCAACTTATTTTTTTTTCTCCACGCTAATGCGGGTCAGGCAAGGCATTTTAAAATATACAATTTGAAGTCACGATACATGCCAACGTTTAACGTATGAAGTTTTAACAACGTAGACATCTGTATCAAAATAAAAAAGAACAATCATTCGTTATAAATGTGTTTATTCCTCTAATTACAACACATGTGTGCACGCGTACGTATGGCTTATACTGTCTTTTGAAGTAGTTTCCCAAAGAATCCACACCACAGCCTGACAACGATGTGGAAGGCGGGAAACACCCTTAGCCTCAATCATGACATCTGATCTCACGTCTCATTGCTGTCGGCAATGTCTTCACGTGTCTGAAAGCGTAGTTTTTTTTTTATTTTACATTTTAAGGGCAAAGGTTTCACCATGTCGCATATGACCTTGAAATGGAAAATACAACATTTTCCTTTATCAAAACTATACTTTCTCATGGTTGCAACCGCGCTGTATCACTGAGGGCTAATATTTGGCATATTTACGTTGTCTGACGCCATCTATCACTCTACAAATTTTCGTGCACATCTGCGATGGTCCGGTTGGTGGTCTGTGATGATTTGGCATGAAACGACCCTGCTGCAGACATCGCAGAGCACTTTCAAGTAAATCCTAACACAGCTATCGTGTCACAAGGCACGCTGTCATGGGAGAGCTGCCAGTTAAGAGACCACTGCTCATCACAGCCAATATTGCCTCACCGAAACATTGGGCAACGGATACGGTGCAACGCCCTTTGTGCGTTTGGCATAGTCACCATCTCAGATGAGTCGCTCTTTCCTATTGTCATGAAGCGGTCGCATATGGAACTGGAGAAAGCCTTACCAAGAATTCAACATGAACGGACTGCAATCAACCGTCAAACATGGCGGACAGCACAATCCGAATCTCCTGTGGAACGTGCAGGCAATCATCAGTGTGAAAGAAATCGAAATATCAGAGGAAGGTCTTACTCCAATATTTTCAACTGGGCACTGGAACATGAGCTCTGTTAATACAAGATGGAGCTACACTACGAAAAGGAGTCAGGCTTGGCTGTCACAAAGCTTTCAGATGCTTGGGCCAGTCAGTCACCAGACATAAACACGTCTGGGTATGCTTGATCGTGCAGTGCGATGAGATTCCACAGGCCAAAATAGTATAACTCATTGATTCAATGGCAGACCAGGTTTAAGGCTATGATGAAAGCACGATGTGGGGAAACGAAATTATAATTAGAATATGTTGCTGTTGTATATAGTGGTGGCCATTCAACAAACCGCCACTGTTCAATTGCAGTGTTCATTAACTTACGGGCAGTCGTTTCTAAACTTCAAGCCAACAAAACGTTTCTTCCCAAAATATTAAATGACAACCCGCACCCAGTCACCTTTACATTACTGTACAAGAATCAGGGAGCTGCTCCATTCTAATCACTTCATCGACCTTGTAATCTTTTAGCTATTTCATGCTGTTACTTCACTTATTTCGGATGGGTAGAATGCAGAATGTGATGTAAACTGAAGAGGTGATGTGACTGCAAAAGACAAAGCCACAGAAGCGCTTGTGTCCCTGCACTTACACCACTCCTTAAGTTTAAATCTACGTATCCGAAAAAATGAAAGAACATCCGAAGAAGGGTGAAGGCACCATTTTCTGGCCACTAGAGCTTTCAAATAAATAAAGCTTCTGATGAGTGGATCGCGCAACTCATGTTTCTAGTAAATCGTTTCGATATTCAGAAGCAGGCTGCGTTCACAATGACCGTTTCAAATTTTGTGAGTCTCAGTTATTCAGCGTTGAACACACATTCAACAACATCCATTGTCCACATCAATAGTAGGAAGAGGAAGCGCAGTTATGTATCGATGAAGCTGTTAAAATTAACATACAGGTTTAAGCCATTGATAAATGTACACATGTTGAAAGAGGAAACATCGGTAATCACAGAAGAAACAAAGTGAAATATTTTTGTGCAATATTATGGCAATTATTGCGTGGCTGCATAACTGGTACAAAAGTTTGGCGTGGAGCCAGTACATGGCCATTACGCCTGTTAACTGGAATTAATGTTAGTAATGTATTGCACCAGTTTCCGGCCACCAGAAAAAGTATTGTAAAATGGGGTGAAGGTGACCAATATTCAATTTTCAACCATTCTCTCAGCTTTAATTATTAATTTATGTGATTATAGTTCTATCCGAAGGTTTCTGTGTAGGTGAACCGAAGGTGGTTTATCATTGCTTTCCATCGGATGAATATAGTAAGGACGAGACCTACAATTTAACGTTTGTTCGGAACCTTTTGTGTCTCAATCGGGAATGGAACCCGAAACCCACTGATTCCAAGGCAGTGAGTCTTACCACTCATCCTCCCCCGAAAAGGTTTAGATAAGAGAATGGGTCCCACTTAAAAAAGGACTTTTCGCAACCATCTAGGATCTTCTACTCTACGGTTCGGATTAAGAAAACGACTTTGTGTGGGTAACAGTTCCGATGATTAAGACATAGAATAAGCAAATGTTTAGGGGAAGTAGAAACCGGCTTAAATTAGCCCAAGTATTGTCTCCAGTAATTACGTCAGGCATTTTTTTTATCTTACCGCATATCAAGGTGTCGATTTTTCGTGATTATTTTTTTTTTATTTGCTTATGACAAAATTTATGAGCGAAGTTTTCTTTGTTGACAGAATACTAATCAAAAAACACTCTTTCTTTGATCTTACATGCCTAGAACGTCATCTGTGCTAAATAATTTTTGCTATATTTTCCTTGGGTATTCTTTAGTTTCTCCCCCAAATCACTTGGTAGTGATCACGGTTCTTCATTTGTAACTGTGATGTAGTCATTTCTAATAGTATTGGATAACGTGTGTCATGTGGTTGATTAACGCTCACTGGTGGTTCACTGGTGTTTTGAAGTCGTTTGACGTGTGCGTGTTACTGTTGCATGGGCACTGAAGGTATTCAGGATTCATTTGACTTTTTTTCTTTTTTTTTGTGCGACGTGAAGGATGTTTGCAAATTTGCACCTGTTACAAAGCGAGTTTTGAGACGTTCTATTTCTTCTGGGAAGCATAAAGATTAGCTGATAATTTGTGAATATTTGTGAAAAGGAAGAGTGTGGATGCATTTGATCAATTGGTTGAGGATATAAAGCATGTTTATTCTGGTTAATTTTCCATATTTTAACTTCTTTCTGTGTTCGTGTAAGGCGGATTTTATTTATATTGGTAAGTACTTCTAAAAATTAATTTGGATCTTTTATTAAATATATTTAGGGGGTGATTCTATTATAATTGTTTTTTGGCATGGTTTAATTCGGGGTGTTTTTCTCTCTTGGAATATTTTTTTTTAAAGTGAACTTTGGGGGGTGCGGAGGTCTTTCCCCGCAAAGTGCACCGAATGATAATGATGATCGTTCTTCATACTTGAGGTTTTTTTTTTCCGGAGTTGAGTTGGTAGTAGAATATTTTATTGGGGGGTCTCACCAGATAAAGTGCATCGAGTGCTTATGATTGTTCTGTAAACATGTGCGAGTTTTTCCCCCGGGGTTGGGTGTGTTGTCTTTTGGTACGTGCCACGATGTTCTCGTAATCGATATTATGATTTATAGTACACGATTACTGGTAGTCAACATTAATAGTTATGAATACACGGAATGATGATTTGCGGATCACTGAATTCATTAGTGGATTCGATGTTCCTGGTTTTTCATTCAGTGTTGTTGGAACTGTTAACTTTGATTCCCTGCAATCGTTTACAACGGCTCACTACAAGTCACAGTACCCGCTCCGGAGCTGTCGATGCATTTGGGGGAGATAATAGATGCTATCGTTTTCTTTTATTTATGGTACCGCAAATGTTTTGAGTAAGACTGACAAGTGTGGCTCTATACGGGTATTTTTTTGCAATCTCATCAGTTTTATTGTTCTTACGGGTTACAAAATTTTATACAGCGTTAATACATGACCTAACCTCCAAGCTACGAATTGACTCAAATATTTTCCTTTTTTATGGGTTTACATAACATCGAAATAGGATTTTTCCTTAAGTGGCCGGAAACTGGTGCCGTCACCTATATTCAACGCAACCTTAAAAAAAAAACTAGCAAATTCTACGAACGTCTGCGTTGTACTGGCTGCATGTCTAACTGAACTCTGTTGGCTACACGATACCACAAACAACACATATATGACGATATTGCACTTAAGCTCTATTTTGCATCAGGCCTTTCAAAACTTTTAAAGAGAAACGATAAAATGTGCTGAAAATGTTTGGAAGGCCCAAAACGCAAATAAAAAAAGTTTTGACCATGGAACTATTTGGCTACTTTCGCGCTGTGCTTAAGCATGATGTTCAAGGTCATGCTCAGCGCATACCGTATAATGAAATACATTGGGCGTTGCGTTGCGTGTGATTTTTCCGAACGAAATAAGTCACATGTTCATGAATCGGAATCACGGTAATGGTACGTGATAGTGGCATTATTTTCATATTACCCTTGATGTTCTGCTACAAAAATTACAGACAGTATGTCGAGTGAGCGAAAACGAACGAAGACAGGTTAGACATTTTTTCCCTTAACACGCGATGCACATCACCTTTAATCTGACACCACCTCCAACTGCTCCATTTCAGGTTCCAAATGGTAGACCACTTATTCTAAAGGCACGCCTAATAGAAACAAAATCTGTCTTTTAACTAAGCCGGCTTAGTTTCCTTGATAGTGTGCCAGTCTTTTACGTGTCATCCATAACTCTTAGTGGTCATTAGTATGCCTCCGTGTATCTGTCGATCAACTAGAGTTCGTATTTAACTAAATAATGTCACATGGCTTACCGTAATACGTTAAAATTTACTGGGATAATTATTTGGAAGTGATCGATCTACCCAAGACTTTACCTACAGAATACAATGTCTATTAAAAGCCGGATACAGAGTCCTAACAAATCATCCCTATGCCAAAACCCGTGTTCCTAAACTGCAATACAGACAATATAATGCCAAAAATTACAGTAAATATAATTATGTAAATTGTAAACTGTACGATTACACATTGCTCGCAACCACAACTTCGAATTCTCGTGACATGCTATAAATCCTAATACTAGAATTATTTTTTGATTAATACAAATCTTACCTT
>JAGDQP010070488.1:0-10747 GCA_022664845.1 Lepisma saccharinum
CTCTGCCTTCTCAATCAAATAATGCAACAAAACTTTTCAACCGGCATATGTGTATTTAGTACAACCACGACAATCCTCACACACATTGGAAGCAATAGATTAATGGAGAAGGCTAAAGCTGCCTGAAAGAACCCATCGCTTTGGTAGAATAGTAAAAATATTGACAAAAAATAGAAGATTCATCACGTGCTTTACTTAGCAAGACATGTAATCACTTTAATTATGGACTTTTACATGTGCATTTTTTTCATTTCCTCAACAATTTGTTAAAATTGATTTCGTATCTGATGGAAACAAACTCCACAAATGTATCCGGTTAGGGTTGCAGAATGGAAGTTGTTAATATTTTGATAGATCTTTTTCGAGTTTCCCCAGAAATGGTGGCTACCACATTTTACTTACGTTTTTGATCTAATATTTTGCATGCGCTAACGCTTTCAGCAAATACAGTATCTACTTTATACAGGAATATTAAATCATCATATGATGAATAGTTACCCAATAGACCACGGTTAACTACAAGAAATTACTTGTCAAACAAACATTAATGTTGTGTTTCTTTTTTATAGTTTTGCTGTCAAGGGACCCAAAATAGTCTTCATAATAAATGCATGTGGAAAATAGAAAGTTTTAATGGATAGAATCAACTGTTTCCTTCATATACAGTGACCACCCACTATTGGTTAGAGTGTTAGAAATTATACAGGCATTCGTTTATGCATTATCGAAAACAAACAGCTTCTTGCTATCTAGGAGAAATAAAAACTATATTTACTACGTTTTGAAAAGATCTGCATCAGTCTAAAATGTGTTTTTCTTCTTTCTAAATAAATAAAGTAAATACAGTAAATAAACTTAATGAAAGAACAAAATTTGTATTTAGTTTAACACGTCAAAAAAGTAACAACCTTACCTAATGTCTTTGAAGACGGTGATGCGTATCCAAGTGAAAGGAAAAATGCCAAAACGAGGACCTGTAGAGAGGACGCCACTGAAAATAAAATACGTAAAATATTAAATTACTTTTAGTATAGTCCTAATAGAACAACAACTTTCAAAATCTATTTTGTAATTGCAGAGTTATAGTGTTTGAGTAGTTAATGAATATATCATGTTTACTAGATACATCTGACGATATTTGTAATGTTAGGGGTGGTCATAATCGAAGTATATTTCGATAGCACTTTCAAGACACAAAAAGGAACTAAATGAATGATTTTAATGTCCTGGTCTTGCAAACTCAAGAAAGATACGAAAAGATTCTATTAACATTTCTGCAGCAGAGTTGAAGTGAAAAGAAAGGCGTGCGATCTTTTTATCTTTATATTTCTTTCCATTTTAATATTTTTATTACTGCTTCATTAGTACCAAGTCCCATTTCATTTTCTTCTCTTTGCCGAGATGTTACCTCCAAACAAGGCCCTGGCCTACTACCAATATTCTCTGCCTCACACTATTCAGGGCTGAGTTTGAGATGCCTAAAAGCCATAAATAGAATTCAACTTCTACATTCAGAATATCAAGAACCGATCTTACTCGGAGAACATAAGGACAGGTACCATGAACGGTATGTCGTACGAATAAGGTTAAATGTTTGCTCTGGTATCTATCTTTGGATACTAATCGAGCAGTCCAGTATCGTTACGTAGAGATCAATGGTTAGAACTGATAGTTTAGTTCATTTTGGATTAAACCGAAAACGAGGTAATAATAAATATTTCCTCGTGAATCTAGGTTTAGGCACTAAACTAGCACTCCAGTTAAGTGAAGCTGAATGGGCACTAATAGTGAGCATTCCAATTCCAATTTCTTCCTTTTGACTTCTATAATTATCATATAACTATTTATTAAAAAATCATAGAAAATACGACGTACAAGTTGGTGTGTTGGCTTGCAATTGTTATCGATTTCGGAATTTTCATTGAAACGTTAATGCTATTGGAGTGTTCAAAGCTAGACGAAAGAGTAAACAGTGAATCTTGTTTATCAACTTTTGGTTTAATCCAACATGGACCAATCTTTCTGTCCTAACTTAGATTTTATGCTTAGTGTCGCTGATCGTAAGTTGTGACATACTGTACTGGGCATATAGTAGCACATTCCTTAAACATTATTTACGTAATTTGCAAGAATTAAGACAGAAATAAAAACAGACCACACAGTGATAAAACGCGTGAAAAGCTGAGTTAGAAATGATGCTAGCTTTCCTTACAGGCGTTCGCCGCGTGTTTTGCTTGTGATTTCTATGACTAACCAAGAGAAACTCGTGTTACACGTGGAATATATACTTAAACAAGTGTTTCAATTGGCTACTCGCCCAAATCGCGAGCAACGCACGCTTGCAATGGAAGCTAGTCTGAAAGTGTGGTCTACTTTGCATTAAAATGGAAGTGGAGAAACAAAGCTGTTTCCTCTTTCGTCTAGCTTCAAGGCTGATTTTCATGCATGCTTGCGTTGCTAGCGATTTCGATGAATAGCCAATTGAAACACATGTTACAAGTAGAACACGTAATAAAACACGTGTTTCAATTGGTTATTCACTCTAATCGCAAGCAACACAAGCTTCCAAGGAAAGCAACCCTCACATGTTAATTTATAATGAAATCGATCGCTAGAGTATGATAC
This sequence comes from Lepisma saccharinum, assembly GCA_022664845.1. Lineage (NCBI taxonomy): Eukaryota > Metazoa > Arthropoda > Insecta > Zygentoma > Lepismatidae > Lepisma > Lepisma saccharinum. Next base: position 2,626 of record JAGDQP010070488.1, read on the forward strand.
GTTATAGTTCATGGAAATTTCAGTTGCTCATATTGTCTTTGTTAAAGATTATGTATGGCCTGAGTCTAAGTTGCGTAAAGGTCAGAAATAAATTTCAATTAAGAAATTATCTAGTTTGGTTACTTTGTAATTCTTAATTAGATGTTTAGTGGTTTTGCCCTTTTCAATCATCACGTTCACATTGCACCTGCCTAATCTGCTCTATTGTGTCTTTTTAAGCTCTATTTATCATAATTATTGGGTGTGGGATATTGAAAAGTAGAAATCGAATTGTATAGTTCAATTTTTATATTGTACCTTCAATATTCTAAATTTTTTCTTGATTTGGGTTAACAATTTGTATAAAACTTTTTAGCCTAGGTAATTACAGTCAATCCTTTATATATTTGAAAGTGTTATGTATGCCTCTATAGCCCTCTTTCTGAGCAAATTTTATTTTCTAATTCTTTTAAAAATATATCACATATATTTATATCATTTTTAACTACTAATTCATAAACGAAGACTTATTTTTATGTAATTAGAGCGTTAAAACTAATTGTTATTGATCAAATTAATAATATGATATATTGTGAAGGAAACTGAACGTATAATAGAGACTTTAAAGTGTAATAATACTCTTATACACATTAGGGTTACCTATAAACATATTCGCAATTGTTATACAGTTTATGTAGAAAATTTATGCAGGTTTTAAATGTCAGTTTAGGCAATTTTAAAATGACGTCGTCCTATCGGGCATAATGAAAAGAACCAAACCTGACCTTTAACCTCCACTAATCGTTACTAACACACTTATTATAATAAATATGATAATATAAGAATATTTTTGACAGGAAAAATGAAAAAAGAAGTAGATTTTTTTTCATATTACAACTTCAACCGTTATTATTATTATTATTATTGGACGCTATTATAAAGTAGTAGTTTGGGTAGAATAGGTAGAAATAAGTACTATCACCAAAGTTTGAATTAGGGCTGATTTTCATGAACGCTTGTGTTGCTTGTGATTAGGGTGAGTAGCCAATTGAAACCCGTGGTTCAAGACTTCCTATTACCTGTTCTACGTGTAACACGTATTTCAATTGGTTATTCACCCACATCGCAAGCGACGCAAGCTTTCATGAAAATCAGCCCTAATAAGTTTGAATCAAAATTAAAATGACACTTACTGGCTGTTTTGAATGCAGTGCTACTCAAGACAACTGTAAGCTTGACTTATTTCTCTCTGAATATATATGTTATTTGAAGCTCAAAGTTCGATGCGTACAACCAAACCAAACAAACAACTGCATATTCATAATCTTGAGTGGTAAAAGATTTGCAAATGATATGAATAGATAGCAAAATGTATGATACTGACACTGATCTTGAATGATGCTATTTTTTGTATTTTCAAATGTCCTTGAGATTAACTCCCATCTTTCTGCTGAATGATGACAGAAAATTTAAATGTTTTGAGAACAGCTTTGAGTAGCATGCCCGGTCAAGTACTATTTTGTTATGGTCATCAGTCATTCCTACGTCAATTGATAACAAATCAGATATTGGAAACAATGGACCTAATCCAAATTAGATGACTTTCACTTGTGATACAATAATAATATAAACAATTCATTTGTAGATTTTGTTGGAGATGACATCTTTGACAAATTAAAGTAGCTTTAGAGGAAATAACATGATTAAAAGTATTAACGATGTTTTTACATCTATATTTATCTCATAATGCATCAATTCATTTCGTTATTAATGAGTTCTGTTAACCTATTTAACGAGGTAAACCGAATTGGCATATAAAAATATATGTTAATAGTTTCAAAAGTTAATTGATACGCAGTTTCAATTGTGTAAGCTATTTTGATTTACTTGACACCCCAATCAATTTTCGGTTTTCTGAAACGTTTAAAAGGAATTAAAATTTATAGACTCTTTTACTTCAGAAGATAAATATTTCTAACTTTAACATGTAAATGGGTCCTATTTCAAACATCAAGGGAAAAAGCAGATATGACTTGAAATGACAACTGAGTATGATAATAATTATACAAAATAGGAATTTTATTTCTAACGATACAGTCGTTGACTATCCTGACCTTAAACACTGTTCAATACCATCTCTCAATATGTAATTCGTGCATAAAAATGTCTTAAATGGTTCCTTTTTTGCTTTCCCTCATTGTCTCACTCACTATTTCCTCTCGTTTACTCTCTTTAACACTATATGTGAGGCAAGTACGAATCTGAAGGGGGAAACGTACGCATCAACAAAGCACAGGTCGCAACTAAAAGAACCCACTAATTCGTAAGTTGTGCAATGTTCATGCCACCACTCATTGCACGTATGACACTGAATCCAGTCTTCTTTGGGGCGCATAAATATAGACTACCGCATACTGGACACTTGTATATGGTGTTGTCTTCTGTGTTATTCTTACTGGAAAAACTCTTCAATTGCAACTTCCTCTGTGCAGATTCATTAGTGTTCGTTGTAGCTTGACGTCTGACTACCCTCGGACGATATATATCTTACTTCAAGCAAGTTATGCTTGAAAGGGGATGATGCTATTATATCAAATTGTTTAAGTGAAGACTTTCGTTTAGCACTTGATGAACTTCTGGCAGTTATAGGAGGTGTTATTGACAATAGAGAATTCTGTGGCGCATGTGATTCGCAGGAAGTGCTGATGTGTTTCGATTAATAATAAGATTCTGGATGTCAGAAGACTGTTTAACTTCTTCTGTAACTGAAGTTAATGATCAGAACTTTTACTAGAAATGCCTTCAGACTCAGTTTCAACAGCTGATACAGAGGACGACACAACTCTTCCTTCTATGAACATGTCTGTGAACATTGGTTATTTGTAGTAATAGTTACATCATCAGGATATAAAATTCGTCATAATGGTTATTAATGTGTGGTATGAGTACGCAAGTGTATTCTTACCCCGATTATACCTGCACACTCCTTTCCCTATCTCATATAATTGACTATTTCATGATACTGTGCATGGACCTCGCAAAACCAATAAAAAACGGATGCAAGAGTATAGTTTTTTCTAAACCTTCCGTTTTCTTAAAAAACATGAACCTTCGTTATTTTTCATTTTTTTTTCAAGGCAGCAATTTGTAATACTGCTAAGGTCTCTAAGTAAGAATTACTTTTATACCTATAGATAATTAAGAAGAAATACAACATAAATTAAACCCTTGATTACAAATATTTTTGGTACCGTTGTATGTGAGACATTCAGGGTTGTCCAGTTCTCAGTGTTGCCAGTTTTAACAAATTACTTAAAATTTCTTCTTCCATACTGTATCTGCCCAATCTTAACTTAAACATCATTCAACACAATAGGAGAAAGTTTTGGGTGTCCGAGACCTCAGGCACCCCAGTTGTCAGTGTTGCCAGCCTTTTTTAAAAAAAAATAACTTATAGAAATGCCCTTATTAATACAAATCTACACATACACATTGATTTACACTAAATTTCACATACATGTTCTTAGGTACTGGGACATGTCATAGAGGCCCTCCAGGCATCTTAGTTTGTCAGGGTTGCCAAACAATTAAAAAAACTATTTCAAATTTGTTACCGTTGGATCTATCCACATTGATTTACACAAAATTTGACGTGCAATAATTACTTAAACAGTTCTTGTGGGTACTTCCGGAGCTGCAGTTGTCAGTGTTGCCAACCATTTTTTGAAAACAAAATTTTTAATTGCTTTCATGTCGCTGAACATATTAGGACCAAAGGAGACTACCGAAAATGGCCCGTACAGAGAGAGTTAGGAAAAAAGTACACGAATGATAGCATCAAAGTGAATGTTTGAAGATGCAATGGATTACCATCCTACGTCGAGAATGATGCCCCTTATTTAGTACCATGGTACCTTGGATATGCGCGAACTCTGGAACACATGCCAGTGTCCTCTGAGCACTTGAACCATCGCTTCCCGGGCGGTCTGCCGCCAGGTGAGTCCGATGACGATGATGATGCACAGCAGGAATGATCTAACTGCCCTGCAAAAATACAACCACTGGAACACACGCCAGACTGCGTACAATGGTCGCATGTATCGGGCTAAACATTTTAAATCCCATTTTGTCTCATTTGTTCTTTAGTCAGTAGTGTTTCATGACACACGTATGAGTCAAAACACGTGGCGTCACATGGCGTCACTTTCTACTCTGAATGGCTCCTGATATTTACACAAAACTTAAATATTAAATTGCTAATTTGATTAAACATACTATTAATGATGCGACAATAAGAAAATAAAACCTCGATTTTACAAGATGATCACTGTCTTTAGCACTTTTCTAAATTCTGGATGGGCACACCAAGATGCCAGAATGTTCAGATTCTGGATTTTTAGTTTTGGTCTATCCCCTAACTCTAACACTCTTGGTTACTACAGTGACGTCACGTGTGAGGCAACCTTAGTTCGATAAACTTTGGGTGAAACCATCGAGTACTACGTAGCGATACCGGAGTGATCGGCTAGAGTCGAAAGATAGACGCCAGATTAAATATCGTTCACTTGCAGTCTAAACAAATATGGACCATCTTTTCTATTTTAACTCAATTTTTACGCTTGTTATCGCAGTGCGGCCTGTTTTTAATTTATATCTTAATACATTAGTTATGAACATACCGGACTATGCTTATGCTGTAAATAATGTTTACGTATTTTTTGAAGAATTAAAACAGAAATAGAAAACGGACCCAACAGCGATAACTAGAGTAAAATAACTGAGTTAGAACTGAAAATTTGGTCCATATTGGTTTAGATTAGAAGTGGACGCTCGAGATTAACTGTTTGCTTAGCTCCCTGGCTTCATATTTACATTAAATTTCTAGTGGCCTCGATCAATCCACTACCGTTATTAGATATGTTTCTTTTTTTCTGTTTTTACATGTATTACTAAATATATTTTTACATGTTCATTTTATATATATATATTTTTACATGTTCATTACATTTTATATATATTTTAAATATATTTTTACATGTTCATATTTATTATTAATAATTGCTTGAGAGGCTACTAAAAGCTAGGATGTATGTGCAAGGGGGGCACGGTGCGTCTGAGAGGAGCTGGGTTAGCGGTGGGCATACACGAAAGTGCTGTTAACATTCTGTTCCGGAAGTGGCGCGATAAGAATGAAACATAAGCTCTAAGAAAGGAAAGTATCAGAATTTGAGCCTTAGAATATTCATTTGAACTTTCCTAAGCCAGATTATGGTTAAATTTCATTCTATTCTAACTGTAAATATCTTTTCCACCTGTAGATGTCATGTATCTTTACACATTTTTGTTCTTATTTGAATCGTGCATTTCCAAAACGTTGTGAATACCATTGTTTGGAAAATGCATTATATTACAAAAACACGTTGTAAATGTCATGTTTCAGAATGGCACAGCACATCGTCTGCCTACCGCTGACCCTAGTGGTGAACTTGGGTTATAAATACATGTTCTTTCCATAGACATATGTTTCTTTTTTTTCTTCTTTCTTTTTCTTCTGTAACATTTTGTTTTGGGGACTTACAACGTTTTGGAAATGTACGATTCATTTATTTCATGCGCACTCCTGATGAATACTGCTTCGGTGTTTCCACATTACGCAATTTCCCGAACTTAGAAATTTTGCCATCGTCCATTTTCTGAGAATCTGAATGCACATGGAAGTTATCATTTTAAAATTAATTTCAGTGGGTTTCACCAATCTTTTTTAAAATCTAAAATATTCTAAAATAACTTTCAAGAGCTTCAAAATTAATTCGCTAACTAACGATTCGTTAAATTTTTAACGGGAATTTGTGAAACCCATCAATAGCATAAATATTATTCTTGTGTTAATATGGTAATTTTGTCCTATTTTTTTCTATTAATTTGATTAGTAATCTTCAAATACATGACCTGTTTTTAAAGTTTATATTTTGGTACAAATATGAAGTTTCGTAAATTTTTAATTTGACCCTTTTGACGTAACAAACCAATTTAATGAGAAAGAACTTTCTATTCCACATAAAGAAGATAAACATATTCTGCAATTTTTGCTTATGCGATGCTGCCACCTGTTATTATTGAATTGTACTTTCAGGAAAGGAGAAACAGAACGTAATTTGTATCGTTTTTCTAGGTGCTGCCACCTGTAGCCAACGAGTGCTACTACCAGCAACGCTTTAGAACTAAGGCACGCCAGTACATGATCATAATAGTAACCACTCCAAAAGTTGTAATATATCAAATTATATTTTTTCTTCATTTTTTCTGTCAAAAATATTTTTATATGCTGATATCAGTTTGCAAGCAAAGCAAGCTTTAATGAAAACGAGCCATTACACGTAGAATACGTAATACGAGGCCTTAAAACACGCGTTTCAATTTGCTACTCACCCTAAGCGCAAGGAAAGCAAGCAACGCAAGCTTTTATGAAAATCAGCCCTTAATATTATGGTCCCTGAAATTGGCACTACTCAGTTAGTGACACTCCCAAGACTTTTTTTTCCAAACATGGTAGAAAATCATTTAGCAAAACTGGCATTGTTTCCGACACGTTGCTTATTGCTTCTTTAATGACTTCTGCACTCGAAACATAATGTGTGTTTATTGGTCGTGGTCAAAGCGATAATTTCTGGAAAGTTTCGTTGTTACAGATTTAACCTATCAAATCTAAGCAAATACGGTAAGTTTTCTTTTTCCTCCAGCTATGTATTGGGGGGCGCTATAATGTAATTATTGTAGGAGTTTTCTCCTTTAACACCTGGAAGGATGTTTAGGGGCCTCTTAGTAATACTCATTATGTAAATTATTCATCCAAGTTATGTTACTAAGGGGTGCCAATAACTGGTATGACATTTTCCCACACTGCCTATTTTTTGACATGAAGGATATAATTAGCATTTTTTAAAAAATAAAAACTTCAGATTTCTAACATAGCCATGCTAACCTTTGACAAAAAATACGATCGCTAGTATTTTTACGTAGTACGTCGCTTGACAGGACTAAACATTTGGCAGGAGTGCCAGCTACTGGGCTCAGGAGTGTCAGTAACTGGTACTCGTCTTCAAGCCTCAAACACGTATAATGAACGTAAGTGCCAATAAGTACACACGAGGGGTGCTAAGTACTGTTTAGAGGGTGCCAATTGTTGGTCATTTTACTGTCTTGAATAAAAATAATTAATTAAAGATACATGTTCTGCAATTTTATTGTTTCACTGTGCAATTAATTTCGGGAAAGATGAGTGTACAGTTAGCCATGAACAGAAAAGTAAGGGACCCGATCAGTTCGGCGCCACCGTTTCGGCGCCGCCGGTTCGACGCAGTAACGTTTCGGCGCCGTACGTTTCGGCGCCAGAGCTTTACCTAATAATCACACCAGGGAAACTATTGTATTAAAGACGTATTAAAAACTTGGTCCAAAAGATGCGACAGACGTAGTGTTTTAAAAAAACGGGAAAAATTGGTCGCCGGAAAAAAACGTTTGTTTTTATTCAGTTTTTCGTGCTACTTAGGAAAAGAACGTTTTTTTTTACTTTTACGGGGTCCCTGACAACATTTAATGATCAATGAAATAGTTCAAAGGTTAGGTGATGTTGAAAACATACATATAGAAAAAAATACACAATGGGACCGCGTCTGACAAAGTTTTGAAGCAAAATGTATGTTTTCTGGGTCTGAGACAAAGATGCCTAACGGCCAGAAGGGAACAGAACGTTTCTCTCATGTACAGGGGTGCTAATGACATATATTGCATTCCTAATGTAAATTGCAAGTGTTTTGTACATTTTTTAACATAAGATCACCCGATTGAATGCATTACGTGTGTTAAGTAGTGGACATTGGAGATGAAAAGGAAAAAAAAATCAATTTCGTCAATAAAACCACGGTTTTTTTACTTCGTGGAAAATAACAATTTTTCCTGTTTTTTTTTTTTCAAAACTTCCGGTTTTTCCCGGCCTTTAAAACACTATACAGAACAGATCCAGGGGCTGCTTTCGTGGAAGAAATGCAATGAGACGTTTATACTTCAGTAAGTAATTGAAAAATATAATATTTTTATTTAAATTATTTTAATTATGAAGTGTTTTTTTCGGCGGAAAGTGAAT
>JAGDQP010070489.1:0-10747 GCA_022664845.1 Lepisma saccharinum
TGCCTCCAGCATGTGACGTTTGCAGATAAGTTGCAATGATAAGGTGTGCCTGGTGCAAGCGATCGTTATGTTTTCAACATTTCTTCCATAACTACCACTACTCCGAAACCTTCATTCACTGACATCAACGTGTTCATAGGGACAATGTTGTGCACCTGTACTGTTGTATGCATTGTGATCCTGTAATGTACGTATTAATGAATATTGAGAAAATATCATACGATGGTATATTTTTATATTCTGTCTCATACTCGCAACATTATACCCATTGACCACCCTCCGTAGAAGACCCCTTGGAATTGACTACATCCGTGCAGTGAAATTTTCCATCTATCCAGTGTATATCCAGCATGTTCATACCCTTGTCCGGATCATTGTCAGGTAAGTTCCATTAGCACGCATCAACATATGCTTTATGGTCCATTTTTCGAGTATACCTAGCTGACCAAATGCTGACGTCACCTGGCTTGCTGTAACTAGAAGACGTTGGTGTTCATTGGAATGTTCAAACTGTCTGTCTGTTAAATTGTCCGATGTTCGAAAGTAGCTCCTTAAACCTTACGTCCGCCGATATAAAAATACGTGTTTCATTATTTTCTTTCTCTTAGCCAGTGTAAGGAACTCAAGCAAATCCAATTTGTGTATTTGCAGCTATCTCCTTGCTAAAACGTTCAAAATTGGATGATATTTTAAATTTAGGGGTCTGCTTTAACCCTCACGTCCACCCATATAAAAGAATTGCATGTCTTTTCTTTCTTCTTCCATTATCCACTGCAGAAGCTTCAAACAAATCCAAGTGTGACACTTCGGTAGACTTCCTTCTAGGTTTAATTTCTTCAATAGGTTCTGGATGTGCTGAGTATGTCTCATACAATTGTTGTTAATAAAATGACAATAAGACTGCACTTGCATCGACTGTCATTTTGACTTTATTCATCTATCCGTTTGTAACAGAGGCCAACGTCCCAACCAAACCAGATGAAATATTCCAGATATGACCTCAGCGACCTGATTGATATATCTGATTTCTTTTTAATCTAATTATGCTAAAAGCGGCTGGTCATTTTAATTTGTTTAGCTTTCTTCATTCTAAGTATTTACCCTAGTCCCTCAGAGAAAACAGGCGCGGTGAACCTGATTTCAGACTTCAGTTCAATGGGCCTGATTTGTCGGTCCGCTTTAGTCTGGTGACTCGAAAACTGTCAAGTCCTTTAGTTACAAGAAAGTAAATGTATCCCTTATACAATGAGCACACCGTGAACGGCGCATGGGTACGTGGAGGTAGCGCTCCTCATATCTCGACCTACAGCACGTAGTGAGGTGGATAGGTCAGTCTCACGTTCCACCGACTTTATTTCCCAAGGTGACAAGAAATACCAAGGACGCTCTGGTACTTACTTTGATAGGAGACTGAGTGAACCTCAAAGCATCAGGTATGGGAACCTGAAGAAAAGTCTCCAGCGTCTAGGCGCGGATTTAAACCCGACCCCCCACAATTCTCAGTCAGACGCTCTACACCGTGAGCCTCGGCGATCTTCTATATTTTATGAATTCACGCTAGGGCCTACACCAAAGCAGTTAATTAAAAGAACTGCTTTCAAATTTGAGCGACCTCGATTTGTAATCTCCGTTTTAAATCTGGCAACTCTAAACTGGCAGGTCATATTCACTTGACTAGCTTTCTCATGACCAGTTCACTAATAAGTAAACCTATCGATGCTTCAAACTGCTTTTCTTACTAAAGGAGTAGGGCACATCAGGAAACCAACCGAAAACATGATTAGAAGTGCTTTCGTACATAAAGACGGACGCAGTGGCCGAAAGTTTCATTCATAATAATGAGTAGTTGTAGAGCGATCTAAGTCGGAAAACGTATGTTTATTGTAAAATGCTTGAAATAATGGAAAACAAATACACCACAAATAGATAGCAGGTTAATGCGCTATCTTTTAGAGAATACGTTTGTCATGGCCGCCATCTTGACGTCGGACATCTTGAATCTTGCTTCATTTTTAAATGGGAATGGGGTCATGTAACATATCAATTTAGGCTATAATTTTACCAGAAATATATTGGTGAAGTCAGTTTTGCCAGAGAGATAATGACATGTGACGTTAGTATGCGTAGTTGATTTAAAAGTCCTTAAATACTAGGCTCTTCTTGAAACAGTGTCAGAAATAAAAACCTAATTGCACACAAATTGAACACTGGGTAGGTAGTTCCCAATACTTATTACGTGTGTATTGAGTCCTCATTTCTTACACTGTTTCAAGAAGATTTTTAAATCAACTACGCATACTAATATCAAATCTCATTATCTCTCTCAAAAATACATTCATGGCAAAACTGACCTCACCTATGTATTTCTGAAAAATTCTAGTCCTGATTGATATGGTGGATGATTCTCTTCCCATTTAAAAAATGGAGCAAGATTCAACATGGCCGACTTCAAGATAGCGGCTATGACGAACGTATCCTCTAAACATAGCTCATTTCTTTTCCATTATTTCAAACATTTTACAAATAAACATCTGTTTTCCTACTTACATCACACTACAAGTATTCATTCTTAGCCACTACACCCATCCTTATGTACGAAAGCACTTTTAATCATGTTTTCTGGTGGCTTCCTGATGTACACTACTCTACCAAGTTTGGTCGGAAAAGCGCTTTGAAGCATCGATAGATTTACTTATAAGTTATTATCGGATCCGCCGTATGTTTATGTCCGCCTTTATTTCTGCTTGTTTTTCATATGGGATACTAAAGGTCACCTTAGTATCATATTAATAATACCCAGCCTAAATACCTTACAATCGATTTCATCAAAAATTCCTTCGCAGGAGAGAAGCTGTACTCAGAGGATGACTGGTCTAGCCGGGAACCCGCGAATTCCTCGAGGAGCTCCCGCTACCCTTTTTGTCTTGGAAATGTGATGGGACACAAGCAAAAAAGACAACTGAATCCATTTTTTGTACTCTGGTAGCGTTAGAATCTTGCCGGTCTTCCAAAAAGTAGGAATTTTGACACAGAAGACTTGTTATGACCAACATAAAGGAAGCGCTGAAGTTATAATCTCAGACGGCCTACTGTAGGGCCCTCAGACAATCGCAAAAACGGGCCATCTCAAGTTTAATGATAAGAGCACATCGTTTTAATACATTGATATTCTTTTAAGGCACTATATTTACTTAAAACTTGGTATTTTGAGACCCGATCATTATCCTAAGGGCCCTTACAAGTTCTTTGTGGGGCCCACTACCAGGAAGGGTATTGAAGCCCTTTGAAAGGTATTTATGGGTCCCACGCCCTAGAGCGCCTACCACCACGATAGACTCTTGGTTACCAGTGGTAGGTCCTTTGGTTACCAATGCGTCCATGGTTCTACTCGCTTTTGAGGGTAAACTGCAAAATATTATTTGAGAACCTAAAATTACCTCTTTCTCTCACATTTTTCTGTTGTCTGTCTGTATCTCTCTCTCTCTCTCTCTTTCTGCACATATGTGAGTGTGAGTGTGTGTGTCAGACAGAGAAAAGAAAACACAACCACAAATTCGTCAGACAGAGAAGAAAAGTGAGAAAATCTCATTTAAGTGACGTTGACCGTCGACTTGAGGAAAACTCTTTCCGTGGAGCGCGGGGTCAGAATGTCGACGCCCATTAAACACACCGTCCATCAACTTCCCCGTCCGTCCTCCCCGGAAAAGCAAGTTAAACGAAGCTTTCGCCAGAGTTTGAGAATTCCGGAAGAGATGCTGCAAAAGGTGTTTGTTCTTGAAAGAGAAGGGGAGATCATCTTTCATGTTTAAAGGCTTAGTCGCTTCCTGCTAAATGAACGCCTACGTCCAACTCTCATATCATATATATTGAAAGGAAGTATATTAGCCATTCATGTCAGGAAGATAGCAGTCAATCTTTCTGCCTTGTTTGCTCATTATGTAAGTAGCGACGGGTGGATTCAAGGGGAATACAGCTGGTTTGTCGTATTATTCAGCAGTTGATTCACCTTAAGAAATTTCCACTAAGCTGAAATTGGTGACTGAACGACTGATGCTACCATATTTCGGATTGTCAGAACTACTAAGTGGGGCATTAACACCTGACGGTTTTTAAAATAAGAAGACAACTTTATTTTTTTCCTCACTGTTTAAAGCTACTGAAAGATAGAGGATTTTATGGAATTTAATATTACAGCTGTTTCACATGTGGAAAATAATATACTTGAGATTGCAACCCTGATTTTCCAAACACTGATCCATTTGAAATGAAAGAGAATGCATTTCTCGTTGCAGCAAGTTACCTGGGATTTCATCTACAGTTACTTAAATGTACTTCTTCAGCTGAAGGATTCTGGCTGGACGTGTTTCATAGACTTTGTTTGTTAGACTCACACCGTAAGGTTTGGTGAGTAGACGGACCAGTTCATGTCACCATAAGATGAAATAAGGCGTCCCGAATACATCATTTTGAGTATATCTACTCATCCCGTAGTCTAGACAGTAAACTCGCGAACTTCGGATAGGCAGTGGGTACGTACAAGGGTTCAAACCCCACGGGGGACGATCCTCACTGAGTTTTTCGAGGATTTCCCTCGGTTTCACAAGGCAAATGCCGATGTGGTACCTTAAGTAAGCCGATACCTTCCCCATCCTCTACCTACCTTATACTGGCCTGAAGCAAAGATGCCAAAATAAATTCTTCAATTCAATTCTGAGTATCTCCGAACACGTATGCGCGGTGGAGTCACCTTGTTAAATGTAAAGCTTACGTGGGTCATTAGAACAAATATTATACCACAATGAATAATGCAGTCTCTTCCAAGGTGAATGAAACATGTTCGGAAAATCAGGATGGCCATCTCAAAAATATTATTTTTCAAAATAAAACAGCTGTTATATCAAATTCCATAAAATTCTCTCTCTTCCGATAGCATGAAACGATACCGATGACATATCTTATTTAAGGTTTTTATGCAAGTTTTAGCGGCTGGGGAAAAAAGGACATTCATGAAAGCAGCAATATTTTCGTGACATCATGCTTTCAAACCATGACAACATTTCCACATACAAGGCTAAATAAAAAAAATTGCCAGACTCGCCAACAGATGGTAGCATAGGGTTGCGCTCGCTGCAACGCCAAGTGACATCACTGCGTTAACATCGAGAGTTGTTATAGTCGTGCTTTCTTGATGACGCTTTTTATTGTAGTTTGCGATTACATCATAGACGAAAATGTGGAACAACGAGCCTATGTGAAATTATGTGTTAAACTGAGCGAATCTGCCGCAGAGACATTGAACATGCTTCACAAAGTTTACGGTGATAAGTCGTTCGCGATGTTACGAGCTGCACAGGAGTTTTACAAGCGGAAAAACGTCCCTTGAAGACTATGAGCGAACATCATCAAACATCCTCCAACATCACCCTCGAATTCTTAACCAAGGACCAGACCTTCAACAGAGAATTTTACTGAGACTTCTGAGGTGTTCAAGGGAGCATATTCGGCGAAAGCGTCCGGGCCTGTGGAGCGCGAAGACTTGGATTGGCCTCGACTACAATACATCCTATCTTCGAGCAATCCTCGTTCGTGAGTTTCACAACATGTTATCGCTTCCGCACCCGCGCTACTCGCCAGATTTATCTTCACGGACTTCTTCCTTCTTTCGAAGATGAAGCTGTAGCTGAATGGTCGCCGTTTTCACACCGTTACTAAGATCCAGCGGGAATCGCGACTTACTGACACAACATGACTTCAAGACCACATTCAAGCAGTGGCAGGGACTTTGGGACCGGTGCATTGCTACGCAAGGTGACTATTTCGAAGGTGACGGTGCTCAAACTTATGTAATTACTGTATTTGTTTGTCAATAAAGCTAGTCCGGAAACGTTTTGATACACCCTTGTACACTGAAATATCTTCAAATCCGTTTAAGTGATCAAGTTGAAACTTACCGTCCCTGATATGGATCGTACATAGTCTATCATTACAGAGAACAGAAGACCTCCGAGCTTTGAGAGTTACCACAGTGGTGTAGAGTGAATTCCGTAAAAGGGAAAGTAAGGTCAAATATTATCCAACTATTGCCGAAGCGAGTATGACTTAAATATTTCTTAACATCGGAAGCCAAAGGATAGACATGTCATTGACGAATTAGAATAAAAAGCGTTTGAGTTAATCTTTCACATGTAACCCAAAATTTATGTGACACAAAACTGTCATATTTTTTACAAAAAATCTTGGACCTGAACGTGTTCATGTACAAAATATGGTATGTGTCACGTATATTTCGGGTTATACATAAAAGATTACCTCAGACTTCATTTATCCGTCAATTTCACTTGTATCCTTTTGTTTCTGGAGTCACATATACAAAATGTATTGTTCATTATCACAAACTTAATGAGTTAGTTCTGAACTGCATGAAGAAGTACTATCTCGGAAATATTGGAAATCAATTATTATCTACAAACTTTGTTACAGTTTTTTTCCCTGGTTCGTATTATAGAGTTCAAAATGCAGCAACGTGATCATCTATATATGTTGATTAATTTTGTAGAGAATCGCATCTGTTGAATGGGCTACTGATCAGCATGACGGTGGGAGAGAGAGAGAGTGTGTGTGTGTGTAGGTGGTTTTGTGATGTGGTAATTTACCCACATAAAAGAGATGTCAAAAGGGGAAAAATGGAAAAATATGGAATTATTTTTGTTAGAAAAAAAAACTTAAAAATATACACAAAGAGATGTAGAAATAATAAAGAAAATGATGAAAAAATCCAACTTTCAAAATGTCCGTTACAGATGTTTTGCGTAAATTAGACGAGTGTTGGTCTCGCTAATGAAGCAAAAGGGAAAACCACGGGACTGCAAATTCTCTTGTCTCCTCTCTCTCACTTGCACACACAGAGGCCAATTACCGCGAACAATTCCTCCTTATGGATGCCCCCTCATGGTGGTCATTGTGGAGGATTGAGGCTGGGTTTTGTGGGTTCAATTAACGCTAACAGTGCCTCATCATATCCAAGTGCACACGGTTACTCTCTCTTTTTTTTTTAACTCAGGCAGAGTTCTTGTGGACAGACATCCACTCTCAGTTCTTCACCCTCTTGTACCCAATAACGTTATACTACTCTGCAACTTAGTTGAGGATGTGTGGTCTATTCAGTACCATTTCTTTCATTGTCGCATCTCTACACTTGATTAACGAATCTCTTCTCTTGGGTGCTTAGACCAACCACTTTTGAGGTCAATGAATACTAAAAGACCTATTTCTGAAGTTCTTAATTCAAGTTTATCTTTCCCAAAATTACATTTAAAAATAATAAAATAATATTTCATCCTTCACTTCAGCGGCAAAGTAAAAATAGGATTTGGAAATATGCAATTAGTTCTGCCTGCCTCTTGGAAATAATACATATCGTTGAATTGAAGAGTAAGTGAAGAGAAATCTACAAATGTTCAAAAATTACGTAAGCTATTGCTTGGAGAAAGCAATAATTACAAATGATTTTGAGTATATCTGCGACACATTTTATTCCAGAAATATAACCAAACCCTATTTTTTAATACAATAACCTCCTTCTAAGATACGTTTATTCCAAAGATCGACAAACCTATTAGTACCATCAGAGGAAACAAAAAGCTTCTGGTAAAGAGCGTAGTCGTATTTTGAATGTATGGTCCCTGAACTTTCATCCGTACAAACTTGTAAAAATCAGGATGCATCAGTTCATATCTATATGGAGGATCAACAGATCATCTCTCGAATACACCCCAGAGTTGCTTTGGTAACATTAGAGCGAGTATTGTTCTGTTGAATGATAACGTCTGTCGTTTGAGCGCCGAGTTGCTGACTTCAGAGTGTGTCGAAGAAGGTAACAGAAGAAACCATTTGTCAAGCGTGTTGGTTATTTGAAAACTCATCCATAGAAGTCATTATCAAACTTACTGAAGAGCAACAATAAAATTGTTTCTAAGAAGCTGCAGAAATTTCATCGGTTAGAGGTATTTTGAATTTCCACGGCTCAAAACGAATGATGATTTGTTCTCATGATTTTACAGATGTCTAGAGTTAGAAATATACCGATTCTTAAACACAATGCTTAGTGTATTTTTCAATTAACGGCCTTGGTCTACCGTTAGATAATTTTAAACTAGAGAGAGACTCGATTTCATGACCTTCGTTCAGCTACAACTGAATAACAATAAAAACTGAACAAGCCAAGGGGAAAGAAGCCATCTTCAGATTCGTTTTATGCCGCGGTCTCTCATCAGTATTGCGTTCACATCTACTACGCGGGGTCCCCGGTTCGATCCCAGCTCGTGTCATGTGGCTTTGTGGTGTATAAATATCATGTGCGTGGGTATTTTCGGGCTCTCCCCTCCCCTCCCACCTTCTGCATTTCACCAATTCTTCCATCACCATCCAATTGCCTTGACCCAATTTGCGTGAAGGCCTGTAAAAAATCAGATTCGTTTTAAGAGCCCCTGGTAATCAGAATCCATTCCTAAACTATTTAAAACTAATGATCAAATGACAATCAAAATAATATTTTAGAACGTGGGTTAGAGAATAGTGAAGCATATCTATCAGATGAACTAATACATCATTTGAAGCTACTTGTTATTGGTGGAAAATTTGAAATCAGTAATTATGTCGTCCTAAGTAACGACCTTCAAATATGTCGGCTAAAAGAATTAGCTTCGGAATCCGAAAGAGCTCATAATAAGTATTAGGTCGGGAATTCAGCACTTCAGTATTGTTCTTGATTTCCTTAGCAATTTTAAAAATTATATTTAGGAGGTGTGAGTACCAATACATCTTAAAATGAGGGGTCCCTAAATTATTGCTGTATTACCATTGGCTTATTCATACTTTATGAATTTTGTATGTGAATTTGTGTGTGTGTAAGAGAGAGAGACTTCTTTTGTTTTAGCCTACCACTTATGAAATGTATGCGCTTAAATCATTACACCAAATACAAAGAGAAAAGAATAGCAAAAGATTTGAAGATTGAAGTCCAGGTGAGGGGCAAGTGTCCCTCCTTGCCCCCCCCCCCCCTTACCGACCCATATGGTGAATGTTGACGATATATTCGACGTTGTTCTGGGCAGATGCAATGTATAAATCATCCGGTGTTAATCAAGGTTTGGGGTGTAATGTCTGTCTTCGGACCTGGTAGATTTTGTAGTAGGGAAAATAATGCAGCAAGGCAGATAATAAACATTCTTCTGAAGCAACTACTCCCACAGACTGTAGCCTGATTTGGTGACAGCCCATTCATCTTATGCCTGATGGAGCGCACTGTCACTAAGCTAACAGTGTAAAAAAATAGTATAAATGTTGAAAAAGATACGTAACATGTAATAAACTGAGAGGGAGGAATGGGGGAAGTTCAACGGCAATAATAATAATTAATTTAAAACTTACCCGAACGCAATTTTCCACAAAAATATAAATATTTAAAACAAATGAATGCTGAGTCTAATAATTTGAACACATAGCGGGAAATGTTAAGGGGCCAAAGACGTCGGCAAAGAGGGTGAAGAGGGCACTTGCCCCCCGCCATCCTGGACTTCAGTCTTTGTATCTTTTCCTATTATATTTTTATATATTTGGTGTACGCCTTTATGCTTTTCAGTGCTTGTATTTCATAATAGGATACACTTGGTATACTCTCGAAAAATTTCCTGATGTATTGCCATATCCATTTTAATATAATGTTATCACAAATACGGCAATTTATACCCACAAAGCAAACTTTATAAAAACATCGAAAGGAAAAAATACAAATGGCAATATTGTATCAACTTTCATTTCTTTGAAAGTACTCTTTTTTTTTATTAAGTTCATGGCATTTTTTAGAAAGTAAATCAAAAAGCATAACTCTCCCACACCCATACACAAAGTTAAAAAGCACGAATAAGTCAATCGTAATATACACATTTTAAAGTAAATAATTTATGGGCCCCTCACCTTAAGGTACTTTGATTCTCACAACTCCTATTTTTAGGTAGATTTCGAAGAAAAATATACCTATTGAGATCGGTACGATATGAAAGTATATATTTATATATATATATATATTAACAGGCTAGCGGCCATCATTTTGAAGATATTTGAACCCAATTTTTATACGTTGTTTCTAGGCTTAATAGCTCGGTTAAGTTCGTTAATGAGCAAAATCGGTCGCCATCTTGGATACAAAATGGCCGCCGAACCCATTGTTGTATAGAATACACAGCCTAAACCGCTGAGGCTATTGAAATCAAATTTGGCATAAAGGTATAACATCACTGTTTAATTACGAAAATGTTACCTAATGAGTTCAAAGACGCCATCTTGGATCCAAAATGGCGGAAGTAAGAAATCTATTTTCCATATGGTTTAAGCTAGAGATACGAAATTTGACATAAAAGTGTATTGTCACTAGTAGTTCAAGAAAATATTACGAAATGTTGAAAAAGTCGCCATCTTGGATTCAAAATGGCCGCTGACCCCATTGTTGTATAGAATACAGAACCTAAACGGCTGCAGCTAGAAATATCAAATTTGGTAACACTATACATTATCATTTGTATGTTACTAAAATATTACAAGATGTATGCAAAGACGCCATCTTGGATCCAAAATGGCGGATCTAAAAAAAACATTTTGCACACCGTTCGAGCTAGAGATACGAAATTTGGCATAAAGGTGCGTTTTGACGAGTAGTTTAGGGAAATATTACAACATTTGGGAAAAGTCG
>JAGDQP010070490.1:0-10747 GCA_022664845.1 Lepisma saccharinum
TTACCAGACCGTACATGTTTCAAGCTTAGAAAACAACATCTGTCATTTTTACCGCCCATTAAATTAGTTTTATCTTTTATCCTTAACATCGGCCATTTTTCTGACTATGTGTGTACAATGGTATACTGTATATAATATGAAATATTTATATGTCAGAGTGTGTTACTATGAAACTGAAGTAAGGTAATATATATAAATGTAAGAACACATAACACGAAAAATTGCCGTCATATTAATTCCATGTCTTTGTTCCTCTATTTTCAGATTAAATATTCATCGTGAACCATAAATAATTCGTGATCACAATCGCAAAAGAAATAAGCTGATATTGAACTTTAACCAGAAGATGTTTACCAATACTAGGCAAGAAGATGATCATAATATGTATTTGATGAGTGATAAATATAATTGTATGTAATAGATTATTGTGCGTGTCTGAAGATAATCGTATAACAAACAAATGACGTGCTCTTTTCGTATGAACTCTAACGACATCAAACTCAAACACTTCATAATAATTTGTGTCATCTGCATCATTACTAGCTTCCTGGTTTCTTTTTTGTTCTATATTCAAGACGAAGATTATTTAAGAGTTTACGAATATAATAACGCTCCAATATTGACAATACCTAACCAAAACGAATCAATTTACGTAAATTGGCGAAATTTATCGAGTGAAGAACTTAACAATCTCTCTGAATTAGCTCGTAGACTTCTCTTGTGGGTACCAAAATCAAACATACACAACAAAAGTAATGAACTCAAAACATTGCACACTGATCCTTTAACAAAGCGTCACTTTACCATTCTAATATGGAAATTTGGACCACAGATAAGTCGAAGACACATTTTCTGGTATGGCAGACAACAACATAATCCTTTTGATTTGTGCTCTGTCCAAAATTGTCGACTTACGTATGAAGACGACGAGCTTCAGAAAGCAGACGCCATTTTATTTCACATGCATGTGATAAGCACACCAACCTTGTTACCAAAATGGCGACATCCAAATCAAAGGTGGATATTTTTGACAGATGAGAGTCCCGGGCATACTTTTAAAGTGGATACTCAGTACACACTGAACGCGTATAACAATCTTTTTAATTGGACCATGACCTATAGGATGGATTCAGACATATATGTACCTTATGGGCGTACCATTCCATTACCTGATGATAAGGTCAAAAATATAACTACAAACTTCGCAGCGAAAAATACAAAAATGGTCGGTATTGTTATTTCTGATTGCGCTGAACATAACGGACGTCTCAAATATGTGAAAGGACTCCAAAAGTATATAACTGTTGATGTGTATGGAAAATGTGGGTCTTTTCATTGTCCCAATAGGATGCTAGAAACTTGTAAACCTCTGTATGACTACAAATTTTACTTAGCATTCGAAAACAGTAACTGTAAAGAATACATTACAGAAAAATTATGGTGGAATGCATTCTGGACTGATTCCGTGCCTGTTGTGATGGGAACGAGTCGTAAAGATTATGAGATACTTCTCCCTCCTAAGTCTTTCATTCACGTGGATGATTTTTCTGGTCCAAAAGAACTCGCTGACTTTCTTCTTCGTCTGAGTCGAAATGAAACAGAATACAACTCGTATTTCAATTGGAAACGACATTACATGGTTCTCAATGAGCATGGTTATTTCCAAACACCAGTGTTCCATTATTGTCGCATTTGTGAGGCTTTGAACTATAACGATCCTTCTCCTAAAATTTATAAACATTTAGATCAATTCTGGAATGCCGATACAGATTGCTTTCATAGCAAATGGAAAATTTAAATTAATTGAAAATAGAGATCAAGTAATTGTAACTGTTTACGATCAGATATAATCTTTAATATTCTTCTTTAAAATCTGACAATGCGTTACAAAATGGCGACAGAAACAAGAGGTCCATGATTTATGAAATTCCAAGGATCTTCTAAAAGAGAATTTACGATTTCACCAAGAACGTGAAGCCTAACGTCACAGTTTAGTCCCACCTGGTGTGCCCACTTACTCCAATGAAAAAGCATTGTTTCGGGGCTGACAAAAATCCACCTCATTTCCACTTTTTCTCTAATTTTCGATTAATTTCTTTTCGTTAATAAATAGTTCTGTAGGTAGAAACCTTCTGAATTGGAACTTGCAAGTCTTTTACAGCAATATACACTCAAACAAATATGAAATGGCAGATGGAAGAAGTTTGTAAATGCTATAACTAACAAAAATTTGGCATCACAACGATGTCTATGATGTGCACAACGTGTGAAATATTGCTTTTATTCTTCGTTGCAAAATTATACAGTTTTCGGACTGAATAAGCCTTTCCATATGTCATTTTCTGCTAAACTATGTACAATCTTCTTTTAAGGACTCTGATAGGTTCAAATTCTTTTTTCTGTCCCTGGTTGAATGTTTAAATAGGGAAAAGTTTTACAAACTGGGAGGTCAGATAGAACATGAGGTGTGCACCGTCCTAGCTCTGACGAATCGTGCCACCAACTAGGTGAGAGCTGAATTACTTTACTGGATACAACATAAGAAGCGATTTCGTCAGTTGGAGTGGTGATTTCATGAATAGTGTATTTCCTAGTAGTTTGTTTTAAAAATGTAGGACTTATCTATGCTTCTATTTATTTTAACGCCAAGTTTGTTGGTCGTTTGTAGATTTGTTAAATGTGGACTGAAAAATATAACTACTTGCTTTTTTTCTACAGTTATTTAAGTGTAATACAGAGGTAGTTTACTTGACCTTGTTCAGCTTGTTGAGCATAGCCATTTTGGAATGTTGACATTTAGGCAGTTGTACAAAATGAGGCTCACTATTTGTATGAAGATTGTAAGTAGATATATTCTCAAACAATTAATACTGTTTTATATAAAGATAGAAAGAGGTATTATTTTGCAAATGTTCAAAACGATATTGCACTTTTTGTATAACTTATTAAAATAGAAATTACATTTTTCATCCAACTTTCACAGTGGTTTGTTTACTGAAATCTTATTTTATTCTATTATTCACTGTCCTAATAGCTAATGCACTCATTGGAGCCGAAAGGCATTCTGGGTAGTTTCTTACTATATGTAGTCAAGTAAATGTACACCAACCCCTTTTCGCAAACTTTCCCCTACGCAGAGCGAAAAGCTTGAAGATTCACGGAAAGGCCTAAATGGATGCTGCAGTAACGAATGTAAACAAGGTTTTCAGTTCAAGAAGAGTTTGCTCTATCTTCCAGCTATTAGTTACGACCAGCTTTTTCAACTGATACAATATATTCCTCTTGTCTCATGGTGTAAATCAAATAAGTTTTGACTAGCACAGCACAGGGGTGAGCAATCTTCCTCCTCTAGAGAGCGACCTTGAATCAAAGTCTCATCTCACTGACACAAGCTATATGCGCCGTCTACCTGAACTTGAGCAGTGTTGCCGAGCTTGATTAATGGAAACGTTTGTCAAATCGTCACAAATGTGCTCAGAATATAGATTATAATTCCGTAAGAAGGTGTCTGGAGTAAGTGCATCGCAAACCAGAGTTCATGTGATGCTTACAGTCTTACAACCAAAAACAATCAGGAAAAATACATGGTCAGAGATGGGTTGCAAGAAAAATACTTAAGTGTTAATCTGACTTAAGTCAGACCATCGAGCTCTACATAATACTGGAGTGAGTACTTAAATCAAAAAAAGGGGCCGCACAGCGATAAGAAGCGTATAAAACTGAGAACTGAAAATTTCGTCCACATTGGATTTGCTTTGGCGTCTATCTTGCGACGCTAAGTAGTCACTTCAGTATTATATAGAGCCCAAAGGTCTGACATAAGTCAGATTTTACACTTAACTATTTTCTTGCAACCCACCCCAGGTTTCCTTGTAAATCACTAGTCAAGCGCTCTCATTGTGTTACTAAGGGGAACTCGTGAAAAGTGTAGCCAGGATGCCCGATTGCGTAAATACGACGACTGGCTTACGAATGTCAAGTTTGTCTAACAAACTTGTGGTAAAAATAGAAATATTCTGTGAGCTCAAAATCTCTCAGTAATATTTTGTTTGAAAGGATTAAAAATGTTCGGACAACTATTCGAATAAGTGCTACATAATTGTGATATATACAATTCCTCTTTAAATTAATTGAATTTTATTCAAGTAGTTTCGGTAATTTCCCAGATAGCACCCAAACTTGTAGTAAGTTTGTACGAGGCTTGGCATTGCAAGGCTGCAAACTTGCTACAATCTTGCAGGAAACTTGCTAGTTTAGAGATGTGAAATTTACTACAAACTTATCTTTCCAAACATCAAGCCTGTAGCGAAAATATGGACTTTCTTGAATCTGTGTTACCTGGGCGCATCATTACGAAGTCACTATGACGCCCCGGCCTCTAGATCCCACTCCGCCGGACTTTTTTCTCTGGGATTTCTGACGTCTGCGACATACGTAACGCATCCACACACCTTCGATGGACTGAAGACGAATATTCAACATACTGTGGACAACATTTCATGTGATACACTCCAGAGGGTCTTCAGGAACATAGTCGAAACGGTGCACATGTGTGAGGAAGTGAATGGTGGCCATTTGCAACACCTCCATGGGTTGCGTGACTTTTTGATCACACTGATATATATAAAATAGGAATCGCTAGACCAATTTCGTTTTAAAATTACAAAGGAATTGAAACCCAAATGCTTAAAAATTGTTCCTGGGTATAGTAATCCTCGATATGGATTTGTATTCATTTATATTTCATTTCTTCAGTTATTTCAAAACTAAATGGATGTTTTTAGATTCTTGCATCATTGCCCACAAGAAGGAGCATATACACGTATCTCTCACAATAATACATTTACGTTAAAACTAACTTCACAAACGTATTTCCCGTAACATTCTAGCCCAGAATGACACATTACACGACCCGTCCCGTTCAAGAAAAAATCAATTGAAATTCAATATAGTGGACTTCAAAATGGCGGCCATGAAGAACATATCCTCCAACAGGTAGCGCCTTCTACCAAATACCCATTACAGTGTATTAGCCTTCCATTTCTTTTAGCAAGTTAAGAAGGAAAGAACATTTCTACACTTTTTGATCACTTTCCACAGACAGAATTTGGCTTTCATTCACACAGACAGAATTTATAGTTCAATTGATTTTATCAAAGCAACAGGTTATCAACCAGATAAATCTAGTTCTATCAAGCTGCCGCCAGTGCTCGAAGTGGATTTTAAAAGGTAAGGAAACGCCTGCAGAAGTTGGCTAGAAAACGTAAGGGTATACATTTGCAGCTAGTGACGGCGTTTCACTTTTAAAAGTAATTAGATAGTTAGGAATAGAATAGATGTAGGGTGAGGCTGTTTTCTGGGCGAGGAGAGTGATCCAAGAGATGGAAGGGAGGAAGTACTTCCACCACATTGACGAGCCCCATATTTAGAGGCCCGCTGTACCGAGTATTGCCTTCTCAATCTTTCTTATGGGAAGAGAAAGTTTTTAATTAACAACGCGCATCTCAGATGAAACCTCGAAAACAGCTGTCGTTGTTCGAAAAACACAGCTGTTTTGTAGAGAATTCACAATTGTAAAATGCTTGAAAATGTCCCAGATGTGTTGTGCTGTACAATGAAATGTGCGCTTCAAAAACGCCACCGGCTGACCCATAGTACTCGGTATAGATGGACTCTAATGGGGCCACACAATATGGCTGCCGCTGAACCGTAAATTGGCTTCATGTGACGTCATGAAAGCACTCTATTCTATTCCTAACTCTATAACTGAAACGTTACTGGCGGATATAAGAGAACTTTCATGGGGTCATTTCAAACCCCGCTTGCGTTGCTTCCTTTGCTTGCAATTTGGATGAATAGCTAATATTCACGTGGTACACTTACCTTACAAGAAAACACGCAATAAAACACGTGTTTAAATTAGCTATTCACCCGAACCGCAAGCAACGCAAGCTTTCATGAAAACCAGCCCTCAGTTTACAAGAATCTTCACACAAACGAAACGTCAGCACAGGGAGTGAGTGATAAGAGAAAACTCTGATTCCGGCTTTTCATGACAAATTATCCGCTTGCATCACTTGCGATTTGACTGAATACAACGACTTTTGATGACAACTCCAACTCCAATATCTGAAAATAAAATTTTCGGCCCAACCTACTGAGTATCCAATAGAAATCGTGTTCGAATATTTCTTTTGGCTGCTCAGGCAAATCGCAAGCGAAGCACGAGGATAGCGCTTACAGAAAAAGCCTGGCCAGCCCTGCTGCGCTAGGGAACACTCGCTCGACAATGAATTTCCGTGAAGTAAGTATAATGTCAAAATAATAAAGAAGCAAAAACGGAGCATTTACATAAGTAAACAAAAATAATGTTGATGTGAAAAAGAGAACGACAAAATTAACCTGTGAAAAATTTGAACCATGGCCTTCCTGTCAGCTATTCAACGCTTTCCCGCGTACGTTAACGAGCCAGCTATACGGTTTTGAAAAGATCTTTAAAGCACATGCGTTGTAATTGACATCACTTATAACTGGCAGGATGTTACTTCCAGGAATTTTTACTCTGGAGAGATATTCCCAAAAAGAATGCTTAGAATTGCTCGACAATTTTTCACATTCACATTATTAGAGAAAGAATTATCCAGTTAAAGTTATTTCGGATTGTATCGTATAGTGTATTCAATCAAAAGTAAACGTGTTCTTATCGATATCGGAGACACTAGGCGACAGTATAAATGTTAGTACATGAGTTAGTAGATATTTGCGAGGAGATAGGTCTACAGGTGAACGCAGAAAAAATCGAATGCATGATAACAAGCCGAAACACACAGGGAAACGAAAACAGAAATATAAGAATTAAGAATGAAATTAAAGAGAATATAAATACCTGCGAACATTTGTAACATGCAGAAACGAGGTCACGGAAGAAATAAAATCTCGATTAATAATGAGCGACGTATGTTTCTGTTGAGTTCAAGAATATCTAATGGGCCTTCCGAATCCACCACCTTTTCCTTCTATAGCACACTTTCCTTCCTTCCCATATTGAAGGTCGTTCGAAACCTAAAAGAAGAGTCGCGAAGGTCCTTTTAAAGCACCTTCAAGGTTCCATCGAAGATACCTTTCCGGAAGTTCGGCCATTTATTTTACCCAGAAGACCCAGCAGACATGGCAGAAGGTGTTTCCGCCAGATTCACCAAAACAACCGTAGTTAAAATTGTTACCATCCGAAGTACATTTAACATAATTAATATTGGAGTACTTTAAATGAAAGCAAATAAACTGTATACATATGTTTTTCTCTAGCGACTGAAATTGTGAAATAAAGGCATCTAGTTTATATATATATATACATTTGCATTTCATCTACTAAATTCGATTTAATGTCAGTGTAGCTTATAGATTTCACACCTCTAAATCAGAAGTGATGAAACATTACATTTCTATCCAGGGATTCAGTCAGAATTTTTAGTTTGGGGAAGTAAAACAAAAAGTTCAGAGACGTAAGTTGAATTGTTCCAGATTTTATAGAGAATTTTAATCTACATTATGCCACACTTCCAGTAAAAATTTAGTTGGGGCTGAGTACTTGACAATTCGAGGGTAAAACACCCATGGGGGGGGAAGGGGGGGGTTGACAGAATCCATGTTTCTATCATTCACTGTAGCATATCTACTCTATTATCACTTCACGTTCACCTGGTAATGACTAGGAACCTTGATTATTGCATTTACATCATTGCATTACAGATTCTTGTATTATTACCTCAAAGTTGGTTTGAAGGAACTATTCAGGTTATTCGCCCTCATATACTTTCTCAAATCCTTACGTATAATAAGCGCCTGATATTTAGGAGTATAGAAAACGTAAAGCTACTTTGCAGTTATCTACATCCCGCAAACTCTGAGCGTTTTACTATACAACATATTTGAAGATTAGGACAATCAGTAGCACAATGTAGAGTGCAGTAAGTATACAATGTTTTGAGTCATGGAAAGGTGAAATAAAATTAAAAGGGCGAGAGAGAGAAACCAGGGACTATTTAGCATTTTGCGCATTAGAGGCAAGCACATGCAGTGTTTTTAAACGTCATGTACATCGCGTCTACTGGAAAATATCTAACCTGACTTTAACTGACCCCCATCGCTCTCTCGAGATAATGTCCGTGTTTTCTTCTGGACGTTCATTCATAACACAAAGCAGTGTTCGATTTGCTGAGGGGATGTCGGGGATCTTCCTTGGTGTGGGAGTATTTTATCACTGGTTCTTGATTCCGAATATCATCCCAACCAAGGATAAAATATTTGTATTTCTACTCATTCATGTAGTATGTTGAAACTTTCCAGCAACCACTAGCTTTAGGAGCACCCCTTCGTAATTTATAACAAATCGAACACTAACACGAAGTGTTGCCATAAGTATTGCTCAGCATGCTACCATGTTTATCGTGAGCTGATCAACTCGGGTAAGTATTTGACGAAATTATGACGTAGCTTTTCGTAACATTTTATGGATTGCTGGTTGTCGCTAGATTTTTATAGAAGTGTCTGTGACAATTATTCGTAAAATAAATAAGTGGTGTAGAGCGTACATATTCTTCAATACCTGGCAGAAGATGCGGGCCATAAAGTAAAATTTATCCAAGAAAGCTCTTATTTTTCTGTGGTATTAATGCTAGCGTGATATTTCAAGCTTTGCGAGATAAATACAAAGTAGAGATGCACCCTTGTACACAGTTTATAACACACAACGCACCATTGTTACTTGATTTTCTTTCTCGGTAGTCCGGTCATTTGTGCCTTTGTACATAATACACACGAAATATAAAGCCTCTTTAGCATTACACATCAGTTTTATTTTAAACGTAACACACAGGAATGCATTACTTTTTACATGTAAAGGAATGTTGCAGCTAGTAATTCCGCCAGAACCCTGATTACCTCCTCTCCAACTTTACAGAAGCATTAGATACTTTACGTTGACAGAGCAAATCGTGAAAAGCTAAATCCACACTTACCCAATTTTGGTTTCATATTCATTCAAAACGTTCTGGCGGACATAGCACGCAACATTCCAACCTAATGCAATTTTGGAATCACACTAATTTATTGTTGTGCATCCTGTAGTTCTTACTATGGGGAATAAATGTGACATTTTTTTCTACATGTTTACAGTACCAATTGACATAATAGTGGAAGTTATCATATCTTCTCACATTTATAAACAGATGTCGCGCCTGTCGAAGGACGTTCAAAACCATTTTCTTCGGAGCAACAAACGCAAGCACCTTCATTATTTGTTTCTACCCGAAGGGAGTAGGAGTTAGGAGATAGCAATTGATTACGGATGCCCCCTAACTTTGCAATTAATGTCAAGGTTGTACATAGAACAGTTATTCTGCTGAAAATAGTTCATGATTGCGAAAATTGGAATACGTCCAATGACAAACGTTAGTTACTGTGGCAATGAACTTGTGAGTTTCGTAAGTCATAGCAAACGTTATTTACTGTATTCTTACCAACAAGCAAGGAGATTGGAGGACAAATACAGGGTGTTGCAAAATAACATCAACAAAATCACCTCAAAAGATTCCTGGCTGAAAATGAGAAGAAAAAAGTATCGACCATCAATGGTGCACAAATACTTTGTGTCGGAGTTATAGGTTGCCGAAAGCGTAGGAAAATGAACCTTAGTATTTGATATTTACAATATAATTAACAGTAGAACTGGGGCGGCTTGGTACCCTCAAAGACGTCAAACCTCAACGAAAAGAAATAAAATAATTATGGTGACAAAATGTGAACAACCCGATATAGGCGGAAATTAGTTCAAGATTCAAACTTTGCCATATTAAAGTTTTGAAACTTTAGATTCGAACTGACGATTTAAATAATAGAAAAAGTTGGCAAAAAAATCTGCCTCTTGAAATCGTTTGTTGAAATGTAAATATTTGAATATTTTAATCTTTATAGGAATGTATTACAAGTAATTTTAGCCCATATATCTGTTAAATACAAGAGAGACTTTCTACGTAGTGTTAAAAACCAAAGACTTGCCTGTTCACATTTGGTTACTGTAACCATTTTATTTATTTCTATGTGGTCTACCCAAAAATTCATATTTCAAAATTGTGCACTGGGTTCGCAAAGGATTCTCTAAAAAAATCGGAGATCCATAGAAATTCTCTGAAGTAAATGTGGGATTTTCCAGGAAGTAACAATAATTTGTTTGTGGCAAGTCGATATCTCAAACAGATTTCCTTTGCGGGACTACTTTTTGAAAAAGGATGCATTATTGCATAACAAACAGGTGTTGTCAAGAATCTCGTGTGATGGTTTTGTCGGTGTTATTTTGCAACACTCTGTAAATCGAGAAATTTACGATAATTCTTTATTTTAATATTATTGGAGTTTCGTTACCTTACCTAACCTCCGCGCTCCCATGGTCACGAATTTAAGACAATTTACGAAAAAATACAAGAAAGCAATTATTAATAATAAATATAAAAATATATTCTGAAAGAAAAAGAAGAAAAAACTCTTGCACCCACCGAGATTCGAACCCGGGTTTCCTATTCAGTAAGCCAACGTCTTACCACTGCACCATGCTACGACCTTGCAAACGGTGGGTTGGTCGTTGTATTTACTAGTGAGGATTAAGATAGTAAACACGACGGAAGTCGTCGTCACCTACGACGTCATACTGACAGACTCTGACGCTACCCACTGTAAATAGAACGGCGAAACC
>JAGDQP010070491.1:0-10746 GCA_022664845.1 Lepisma saccharinum
ATGGTTACGTCCGTCTTTAATATACACTGATAATTTAGTATAATGTATGTAACAATTTAATATAATATAGTTTAGTATACGAGAATAATATAATATACGCTGATAGTTTAATATAATGCAATATAATATACGTTGATAGTTTAAAATAATTTACTTATAACAAATACAAATAAGTTGCTAGTACAAAGTTAGGGTAGCCCGATCACAACTTACTGACGTACATAAATAAAAAAATACCGTGAAACATGGACGTCACCAGAATATTTTCTAGGGACGGGATCAAGTGGAAGTTACTTGTATTTCTCCATCCATACTGTTTGCACGGGCCATAAAGATTAAAATAATGGATACTTTCTAGGCAAAAGTCAGATATATTATTATTATTAATCGAAAAGTGAGAAAGATAAAATAGGTATACATAGATATTATAAATAAACTCCAACAGGAAATTTCACGAAAGTTCTTTGCAACTTTTCACTCTTTAGTTTTCGTTTCCGGAGGACTATCTCAGAAGCGCTAACCTCCTGCCACAAACTTGTTCTTATTCAGTCACTTTCCTACCATTTTGTGCAAGGAATATGTTTATACAAGACAATATTCCGTTTTTAGTGGACTTTTGGCATCCAAATGTAGGTAGCCAAAGGATAGTACACAAAGATTGTGGTGGGAGGTTAGCGCTCTTGAGACAGTCCTCCGGAAATGCAAACTGAAGGGTGAAAAGTTGCAGTTTTTTTGAAACAGGCCTCAAGTCAGAAGACAACCCAGACTGATTTTAAACATTGGTTGTCAATTGATTCAAGTGAAGTTGCAAAAATAATTGAATAACTATATTGTAATGTTATGCAAGATCTGAACTAGCAAGTGAATGTATAGTGGCAATCAAAGATGCCTTCTTCCCAATATATCCCTTGTCCTCTTGTTGACAGGGTCTGAGGAAGGGAAAGGCTGTGAGGATTCATTGAGCAGAAGCAACATCTTTCAGCTGAAAATATCATTGTGTTCAAAAGAACAGTCAACTGAGTTAATGAAAATGTTAGTCATTTAAATATGTACTAGTTATTAATACTGATAAGAAGACAAGACTTTTGGAACGAAATGGGCGAGGAGTCAGGGGACGATTTCAATATTCTTTTCACCTTCCAAGCTTAATCAGAAATATAAGGTGGAAGTCGAAAAACATGGTTCTGTCTCGACTTTGTTTATTTTTACGTATAATTCTTTCGCGACTACCCTAAAGTCACACGCAAGCATGAATCTCTACAGGTTTTTCAGTTTATGAAAAAATTTGGGAAAACAATCTGAGGCGTCACAAAACCACAACGAACGGTACGCGAAAGTCCAAGGTTTTGGCGCCAGTTTGCACATTGGTATAGCTATCGGAAACGAAAGTGATGGACAGTCGAGTGTAACATGTCCAGTTTTGCTACAGTGGAAACATCGTATTAAAATATAACGTGGCAATGTTAGGAGTGAAATCAGATTGAAAACGACTATGTAGATACAGGTGGTTGAATTCCAAACTGAAGTCAGTTTATTTTTGGTTTCAATTAGGCGCTAGGGAGCGCTGGGTGCTGAGTACATTTAGCACAAGAATTCGATTCTTGAAGGATGTAGGCTCACCAAATAGAAAGCGGCAAAGTACTGTAACTCGAGATCGCTTGATCCAAACCTGAAATCAGTTTCGCTAACCTACTCTGGAGACAGAAGCAAAGTTAAAAGATGTCCTAAAACAACTGTTTGAGGGTGGTCGTCTACAGGGATGTATTTAGGGGGTTCTCTCTCTCTCTCTCTGAAATGCAGTTTGTTTTTATTTTTGGCAAAATTATATGCATTTTACATAAATATCACAGCCAAACAGACGAGTGACCGCCCCCCTCCTCGAGGGCGTTGGACCGATAAATCAACTTCTAAATACGTGCCTGATTCTCTAGAAACTCGTCTAGAAGATTTCATTCTGGGGGCTCGTGTGGGGGGCCGCACGAAAGTTACAAACAATGCATATTGACTCCAATGTTCTAAAATATAAAATAATAATAATATTGCTTAACAATATGACGTAATTCCTTAGTTAACCTCAAAATAAAATGAACAATATTTATAGAATGTGTTATTATATACATATTTTTAGTATACGTAAAAGTAATATAAGTGTTGAGGCTAATTCTTTCGGGGGAGCGGTTGAAAGCCCCCACTATAGTATGCCTGAAAGAATATAATGTCTGTGAAGAAACCTCACATGGCCATTTTTTTTTAAATGTTCGTTTTGATACCTGAATGAAGAGCTGCGTTGAATAATATAAAATAATTTATTGGTAGAAGTACTTATTCCAACGTAATATGTACTTCCTTCACAAAATTATTTTGCATGCTTCACAAACGCTCTTCACAAAGGTCTTAACAAAACTTTTATTTATATAAAAAAATGGACATGTGAGGTTTTAGCTCGTACTTCCATATGTTATGTTGACCTACTTTCTTTTGAGTATTAATTTTCGTTGACGATCAGTCTGTACAATTTTGTCTGCACTGTCCATAATGTTCATAAGGGAGGGATGCATGTGCGTGTTAAGTTCGATATCATCACTTGTTTCTATTATTTAGTAGTTCACATTGACGGTGTACCAGGTGGCAGCACCTTCAAGACTAACGGGCTTCGCACAATAACGCGTATCAATTTTAGAAGTAAAGACTGCCACTGAGTCTCTAAAAAAAATAATACCCTTACATTAAAAGAAATATTTTGATTTTTCTACGTAAGGTATGAGTATAAGCAATTTGCACAAGAGGTGTGAGAAAACTTATTGTCTTCCCAAAAGTAAATTTTGAACGGCTCTTTTTGTATACCCAGATTCATAAAAAATGTCCAATGAAAAAGTTTCAGTGTCCCAAAAAGTAATAGGATCTGGCAACATTGGAACTATACCGTATAAATAGCGAACAGACCATATTATGAAATGTAAATTATACTTGTCTTTTGGGGGCAATAATAAATTTTTACCATCGTCCATTTTTGTGAATCCGTGTATACATATTTTGTTGACTGTCTACAGAATATGGTCCAGTTCGTTCCTTTTTTGCATTGAACTTCTTCAATAGATAGCGAGAATAAGAACGAATTTTCTATGTTTGTTGAGTTGGTTAGAGAGAGGACAGAGACGATGTGGGTTCTAGACAGTATTTTCAGTTTGGGATTTCAAGGTTTCCATCGAGTTTCAACAGTAATTATTTTCAAGTTGGGGATGTGTGTTCGTCGGTTTGGAGGGGTGACACCCCCCATTCAGTGGTCAGGTAAAATCCCTGGTTCTACAGTAGTCCCCCCTCCTTTCAAAGTTTATTATTCTTTTCTGGCTACCAAAACCTGTTTAAGTTCATCGCCGCAGTAACGAACGTTCTCCATAGGATTCTATCAAGATCAAGCCAGTTTTCATCACAAACACCTACTTCTTAACCATCTCTTCTAATATTATCCTCCCAACGTCGTCTCGGTGTTCCCAACGATCTCTTTCCCTCCGGATTAGAGTTCAAAATGTGATACGAAAAGAATAAGTAAAAAAAAAGTGATACTGAGATAGTGAGCAACACAGACTTTTTTTATATAATGTAAAGAAGGGATTATTTTTAGAGTGAAGGCACCAAGTTTTACTAGGCTGCGAAGATAAATAATAGGTCATTTATTTGACCAGGCTATAAAAAAGATTCAGCGATCACTAAATTCCTTCTCAAAAGAGACAAAGTTAACTTGTCATTTGTCAATAAACGTGCGTGGAAAAATAAATAGGCAATTTGATGAACTGGCCGGAATTTAAATCTGAATTCCGGAAGAAGGAATGTCACTTTTTTTTTGTGATCTGAGGATATTGGAATCTCAGAAAAATCAAGATTACGGAAAGTCTATATTTTGGTCAGTCTTAATTCCGGAATGTTCAAAGCACGTGACGTCAGAATATTGGAATGTCGAATTTCGGGAACGTCGGCAAGTCGGAATTTAGCAAGATAGGAAAGATGAAATTCCGGACAGTCGGAAAGTTGGTATTCCACTAGGTTGTAATTTTGGAATCGCAAAGTTGAGATGTAAGTTTATAAAAATTGTCAAGGAAATGGCTGCACGAATTCAAATATTAACTGAGTGTGTAAGGAACACACACACACACACACAAAAGAAAAAAAAAACATTTGCACCTTTTCTTAAGCATTTTCGTCGTGACGTTCTGAAGTCAAAAGTTACTAGAATCGTCCAGTGCCGGACCTAGAAGTTTTCCTATGCGGGGCAAAATTAAATTTTGCCGCCCTCTCCATCGTTTTTCAGCTAAACAAGAGGACCGGCCGACGCGACATCCACAACATTGTCTCGTATCACGTAGTGTACTTTTGTTATCTTCTCTGGAGCCTGTCGTGGCATCGCTATTACTAACTCCAGTAAGGCAGTAGACCTGCCTATCTGACTGGAATCGCGGTTTTGAATTTTAAAGATGAAGGTAGGTTCTATTGACAAACATAAAAAATGTCTTAGCGCGCCGGAATTGAAATTTTCAACACGTTTAGATCGATTTCAATTTAATAGGCGATTTCACTTTCTTTTAGGAGTTTTTATTTTTTTATTTTTAGCTGTTTGTGCCCCTAAACATGCCACCCGGGACGCTTGCCCCCTTTTGCCCCCACACGTAGGTCCGGCACTGAGTACTACTGCTACTATCAGCACTAAAAATAACTATAGAATAAGTCGAATAAAAAAGTAAGAACCTAATTATTAACAATCTTTAGAAAGCACCATTTTCTTACGAAACAAGTAAGACTCCAAAATGGCTTCCCTTATATTCACTTCCACTTAAAGACTTCCGTGAGCTTGTATACTGCCATTCTGAACGCTCCTGACATCTGTTGAGAGAATGTGAAAACTAAAGTTCAGGACAAGCTTGCTGCGAAGAGAGAGATGAACTTCGCTCGGAAAGTTAATCAACCGAACCGAAGGGAGTGTACAATCGTGGTGAAGCAGCCGCCGCGAGTCCGCGACAGTCTTTAGTTTTAGGAGATAAGAAAAATACACGCAATGTGTTCGACGTAGAAACACAAAGTTTGTGTTTTTATCAGCAAAAGAGGTAGAGTGGAGTGTGATATCAAAGTAAGTACTTAATTTGTTTACCAAGTACTTTTTAAACTTTCTTTTACCGCGTTTTTTTTTACTTTCTCGATTGAGGAAACTCATGCTGGGAGGGGAGTGGTGTAGTTTTTCTACTAAGCTAGTAAACAAAACTGCTAAATAGTCTGAGATTAAGACTGTATACGACTTTAAATTATTCTGAACAGTGCTTTTTTAAAGTAAAATTTTGTATGATTTATTATTATGGGTTTACTGAACATATTTTCCAACTAGATCTAGTAATTACAGTGCTATTCGTAGTACCATTTTAAAAACTTATGCTACTCTTTGAAACAACTTCCCCTTTTGTATTTATTTTTTCACAAACCTGGAAAGTGTGCATGTCCTATACATTCGAAAAGACCATGCATAGTTTTTATTATTATTCTATTTTGTACTATTTTGTCAGCATATTTTAAATGTGGGCGTTGACATTCTAGATAGTTTAAGGAGTGTCTTAAATCTGATACAGGGCGTTTCTTAAATGTTTATTTTGATCTTTTGGAAAGGAAAGTATTGAATTCGCATTCAAAGGGTTCCGCCGTTCCGGTACAACATCCGTTTAGGATCGTCTGACATCTGTGTTTCATTGCCTCACGAGATGAATGTCAAGCTAGTGCATTATTAAAAAAAAACGGGAAATTTGTTTCCCCATGGCAATGTTAAAATACCAAAATACCGTGTTTCATATGTACGTGTAATAAATAGTCAGTCTTCTGTCAAAAGTGCCAGGTCCGTCGAGGCAAGGTAAGCCCTCTCCATTCAACCCCATCTTGCAGTTTTTATCTCAGCGTAAATTTATTTTCCAGAATATTATCAAGGAGTTGGATGAGTTGGATTCGTCTTCTTTTCCTAACTCTCTTTCCCTCAACCATACTTTCAAATCAGGGATTTGCCAGGATTATAAGTTTGGGTTGTGTGAAGTCAAAGTTAGCGGGGTGTAGGTTTCTATCAACATTTTTTTTTTATATATATGTTCGACGATTTAGAGGGATGGCATCCCCATTCGGGGGGAGGACTAGCAGAATTCCAGTTGCCTCTATCTGTCCGCTTTACAGATCCATACCCGTAAAACAAATCTACACCAAACTTTGCAATTGTCTCATATGACCAGAGGAACAACGTAGACTTCGTTAGGTTCTAAAAGTTGGGCCTTGGGGCGGGATTGTAAACACCAACTCCGCCGTGCGGGGGGGGGGGGGGGCAGATGATATGAGTCAATAATAATTATAAAGTTGTAAGGGGACGCGAGCCGGTCAGTTACGCCACTGTCTTGGGGGCTTCTATTGAACCCTTCAATTCAATAATGTAGTTTTCAGTTAGATATCCTAACTTCATATGAAACCAATATACCGTCTATGTAGTGTGGGTGGTGTATGAGCAAGGCAGTTATTTGTAACACAGAGGAGGAAAAGGAAGTGAAGAGTTGCAGTTGCAGCTAACCTATCGCAAGACTGCTGAACAGAGGAAAAGGAATGCTCCATTTGTCGCCGCACCAACTGGTGGGCACATCAACTAATCCGTAACAAATGCCACATGGTAAAATGAAAATAAATTCAAGGCGAGTGCTAAGAACAAGAACGTGTAAGCATTCGCGTATCATATATTACGGTTATGTTATATTCTTGAAAATTATGTATACTCAGGTTCACAGGAAATGATGCAAATCGGATTAATAATTACACATTATGCCAACACCGAACCTGATTCCATATAGTTCGAAATAAATATTCCACGTTGTGCTTGCCTTGTGTATTAGCTCGGTGTTGCCAAATTGTGCGAGTTTAGGACTTTGAAGAATTTTCTTTCAACCATTTTCCATAATTCTGACTGTACAGTGTATTGTCCATCTTGAAGAGAGTATAAAATTCTATACTCTTGCCCCATATCACCCAGACTTTCTTCCCTGTATATCTCCCATTTATTTGGCTAACATGTACACACATATATCTCTAGCTATAGTCGAGGTTTCCCGCTGTCTCCATCAATGTTCAGGGCGTAAAGATACAGGTTGTCCCAGAAACTTTCCCCGATTACAAACTGGATTTATTTTTGCCTTAAACATGACAGAGAGGTGAAACTGGTGCCAAAATGTTGGCGAACTAACCAAGTTTAACGGGAAACAGGAAAATATATCAGTAAATCTCCACGTAAGCACCCTTGGTATCACATCTAGGGTCAGTTCTACAATCGACGGCTAAGTTGAGGCCAAGTCTCTTTTGCGTACTCTTATTGGCCAAAGTATTTCTTGGCCTCAACGTAGCCCTGGCCAGAAGCTCAGCCGTCGATTGTAGAACTGACCTGTAGTCGATATTCACTTTCTGTCCATACATTATCCAACACCACAAGAGGGGTCGTTGCAATTGACTGTGGATATCCTTTGTTGCAGAGTAACAAGATCTGGTACAAGAGTTTTGCAAACATTGTCCTTCTGATGGGGGTTATGTCAGAAGAGCGTGGAGGCCAAGCTGTCAGGGCATCACATAATACCAGAGGACACACTGAACCTTTTCCTTATCTGCGAACATTTCCGGTTTCCTGGACACCGAAATTGTTACACTATACAGCTACGTTACTGAACCAGAAAAAAAACTTGGTTAGTTTTCCAACATTTTGGCATCAGTTTCACCTCTCTACCTTACATATAGTGGATATAAATAAAGTTTGTAATCAAGGAAAGAGTTTTCAGTGGTGAAAAAAAATGCATTGTTATCATCATTGTTGTTGTAAATATCATCATCAGATTAAAGTGAAAATATGTATGTTGTCTTCCTTAGACCGTCATCACTTATTACCCTTCCACAAAATCTAACATACTTTCTGAAACAGGCATCGTAAGCATTGAAAGCGGTTATAACCGAGACGTTCTATCAAATAACAGGGAAAATCTGCAAGACGTGTCTGTTCTGAACAGTTCTGAGAGTGATCATAAGATGGTGAGATGTAGGTTGAAATTAATACTAGACTTGAGAACATTATCACAAGAAAAACGTCAGTTTTAGATATAGAAAATCTAGGGAATCACAGACAGACATTCGAGATAGAACTAAGCAACCGTTTCAGCGCCTTGGAAGAGTTAGAAGACAAAGAAGATATCAGTAGAAGAGATAAAATGCTAACTGAGATAATAAGAGAGACGGCAAAGGAAATAGCAGGGATCAAAAATAAAAAAAGAGGGCAAAATCTCGAAAGAAACTAAACTCTTGATGAGGAAAAGGACGGAAATAAAAGAAGAGGAAAATCACATAAAGAAGATTGAGTACATAGAACTAAATAAAACCTTAAGGAAGAAAATAAGAGAGGATGTACGAAGATACAACGAGCCTCTTGTTAGAAATACAATCGAGGAAAACAAGAGTTTGAAGAAAGCCAAACAGCAGCTCATGATAGGGAAAAAGCAAATAATTGCAGTTAAGAGACCAGACGGGACCATAGAACGAAATAAGGAAGACATTATAAAAATATTTGAAAATTTGTACGGAGAATTGTACTACTGCGAAGAAGAGCTAGGAAATGAAGATTCAGAAGAAAATAATGTAGAAGTCCCAGACGTAATGAAAGAAGAAGTGGATAAAGTACTTCGAGAGATGCAGAATGGAAAGTCGCCAGGAGAAGATGGACTCACAGCAGAGATGTTTAAATGGAAAGAGAAACTTGCCAAATTATTCACAATGTGCCTGAGGAAGAGAGAAATACCGTCAAGTTGTAATAATTATATTATCATATTGTTCAGTGTACAAGAAAGGGGACAAAGAACACGTCGACTGTCAGTTCTATACAAAATGCTCACTAAAGTTATTTTGAATCGTATTGAACGAGACTTAGATTTTAACCAGGAAGGGAAGAGCCGGATTTCGTTGTGGATTTAGTATGATGGACCACATGCAAGCATTAAATGAAGTTCTGGAAAGAACTAATGAATATGAACTTCCACTACGTTTGGGATTCATAGATTTTGAAAAAGCTTGCGAATCGGTCTGCTTGGTAGCAGTACTTAAAGCGCTTGAATGTGAAGGCATCGAAAATGCATACACCAAGTTCCTGCGAAACTTTTACTCGACTGCTACATCTGTCATTAGACTACATCAAGAAAGTTTAAAAAATTAAGTTGGAAACTGAGTAAGGCATGGAGATCCAAAACTGTTTTCTGCGGTCCTGGAGAGAGAAATCCAAAATTTAAACTGGGATGAAGTGGGAATAACAATCAATGGCGAATATTTGCATCACCTACGGTTCGCTATTGTTTGCTTCAAGTGCAGAAGAACTACAAACCAGAATGGAAGAACAGAGCGTTGAGACTTCGAAAATAGGCCTTAAAACGAAGCTAAGTAAAACAAAAGTAATGTACAATTAAATATTATTATTATTAATTAGATAACATGTCTCATGTGTAGAGACATTGACGAGTCTTATGTATCACAGGTCACGACCTGCATGTACTACACAAGTACACAGACGAATAAATTTCTATTCTATTCTCCAATGAACAAGCTGCAAAGAGGGAAATAAAGACTAGTAGAGAGACAGTAGGCATAGTTGATGAGCATGTTTACCTAGGCCAGCTCAAAACATCGAATTCCAAGTTGACTGATGAAATAAATAGAAGATGCAAAATGGCGTGGAGTTCGTTTGGAAGACTACACTTTATTTTTAAAAGCAAACTACCAATGTGTCTGAAGTGTAAAGTTTATAATCAATGTGTCTTTCCTGTAATGATGTACGACTTTGAAACTTGGGCATCGAATGCGCAAACGAGTCAAAGATTAAGAGTCACACAAAGAACAATGGAAAGATGCGTGCTAGGAATAACTAGAAGGGACAGGAAGACAAATGAATGGATTCGCGCACAAGGGCAGAAGATATAATCAAGGCTGCGAAGAAGAAGTGGAGATGGGTCGGTCATATAGCTAGACGAACAACAGATAGAAGTTGGGCGACAAATGTACTACATCGGATTCCTAGAGAAAAGAAACGACCGAGACGACGTCCAAATGCAAGATGAGTAGATGAGTTTTTCAGGAGCTACGTGGGTGAGGATAGCAGCAGACCGTAATAAGTGGAAAGAAAAGGGAAGGCCTTCATTCAGCAGTGGATAGAAAGTGGCTGAATATGATGATGATGACAAAATTAAAGCCAGAAGCGTTATCAAGGCGGCGTGGGATCCAGTGCCACTTACGCCAGCATGCTAACCATTTTTATGCCAAAGTAAGGGAGATTTTGGTGCGACATCGTGTTTAAATCTGTCACAAATAACTACAATCCTACGCATTTACATTTGACGAGAAGAAAAAATCACCACTTTTCGAACATACTTTTAAAAAATTGAAAAAAAAAAATAGAGCTCACTTTACCAAAACCTTTAAGTTCCGTCCTTAGAAGCTCACCGGCAAACAAATGAGAAGGCTTTTGGCTAGAAAGAAATCAACATAGTTGGCAACGCTTCGGTCATCTTGACAGAAGTTTTCCTGAATTTTCCTAATTGTACGAGGCGAATGCATGAATGGTACTTTTGCTAATTTCACCGCTACATTTTCATACCTTCTTGCATTGCTACAATAATGTAGAAGACATGATGACCCGTAGCAAGAAGATGCCATAAAGATTTTTTT
>JAGDQP010070492.1:0-10746 GCA_022664845.1 Lepisma saccharinum
GGTAATTATTACAGTCCGATTTATCGCCTTTTTTGTATTTCGACAAACTGCTTAATATACGCAACGGGAAACAAACAGAGGAATTGAAATCCATACTGCAGAACCATGGATTCCCGAACCTTAGCGAGATCGAGATCGAAATGTCGGTAAAGATATTGAAAAATTTCAAAGCACCACGAATAGACAATATTCCAGCCGAATTAATTATGGCAGGAGGAACGGCACTATTCAAGGAACTAGATCAATTGATAAGTGCCATATGGAGAAAGGAGGAGCTCCCAAAGGAATGGAAAACCTCAATAATAGTTCCGATTTACAAAAAATGTAAGTAACCTAGTACCTAAAAATCAATCCCCTTTTTAAGTTCTTAAAGACAGTTTATAGTGTCAGAAAACGCGTCAGACACTGGCAACATTGCTTTATGTTCCTTTCTCTTTCATTTTTTTCCCAGTTGAGCATTCCTCACTGCTACATCGTCTCTCTGCTCCACACAGAACTTCCGTTTTGGAGCGGTTGTCATGGTGACTCTTTTTCTGAGGGCCCTCCCATACCTCTTACTCGCCTATCTTTCCTGCTAACGCGAGCTACACACACACACTCACATATACTCACGCATCCATTCCGACTAGGGACTAGCTTACCCTGCCTGCCTAGCTGGCTGGCGCCTTTTGCTTCGGCTGGCTTTGCTTAGCGTCCCTACCTCGGTCCATGAACATCCTCCCCACCACCACCACCCCATCGAACACAGTTGTCATAGAAACAGAAGTGGTGGGCTATCTGTAGTTGCTGATAGCATTTATTTCTTTTTTTGCATTAATGCAATGAAATGAAACATATCCTGGATTTAGTATTACTTCTGAAGAAACTTGTAGTCAATTGTTAGAGGTATTGTCCTCCTATTACGACAAACAAATATTCCTTTTGTTCTTGGTCTTTCAAAAGGCGAAGAGCAGTAAGTGAAACTGAAGAGATATGAATGATCCAAGAACGCTATGATGATGATGTGGAACCATATTTTAATCTACTAAAAAGAAACAAAATCTATTCACTGAATGTATGTAGTATCAACACCGTATATTGAGTTGAATAGCAACAGTTTTGGACTGACTTTTCGGAGTTTAGCTTAGTCATTCTGGGTAGAAATTATGTACGTACATCGGATTTGTTTAGGAAATTGACTAGTGATGTGTAATTTATATCGATGTAAGGATAAGATGCTCTTTTATTGATATATTTATTAGAAAAAAGCAACATATAATTAAGCATTGTTATTCACCTCGTGGTCGGGGGTAAATACCAACACTTACCATATTAATTATCATAGAGTTCACCTTGTTTCTGGGGTATGTAACAACACTGACTGTGTTTTGACTTTTTATAGTTTATTATCCACTTAAGATATGTTACGTCGCTTTTCGTTATGCTTTTGTTTCGTCCGACATCGTCTGATTGACTGAACTCATCGTAATTAATTGTATTTTTTTATTGAATGGGTTCAACCTTTTTTTTTCACTAGGTTTTGGAGTACGTGGTTCTTATTTATTATTTACATAAGCTTTGGAGTTTTAATTATTTTAGCACATCGGTTGTGTAAATACACCTTTGGGACACTTTAACAAACTTTAAAAAAAAGCCTTTTCCTGACATATTATTTGAATGGTGTCGGGAGAAAACTAGGAATGTCACAAAATAGGTTTATTGAGAAAATCAAGTTTTAGTTCCTTCATCGCTTAATGTTTAAACGACTCAACAAATATGCAATATTATTTCCTGTGGTATTTATCAGTTTTCCTTCCTTCTTTGACAGTTTTGCAGTTCAAATTTTCCCCAATAGAATGTACTCGTATACAGCACAAAATCGCTAGAAATATACATTCCCGGTTTTTCCCCGATACCCTTCATTTGTAAATCATTTTGTATGCATCAGAATAAAAGTACCTCCTCGTCTTTCTATGTTGACCGGGTATGCACACTCTCGTTATTTTCGCTCTATACTGTTGCCATGCACCCTGTATAAACATTAACAAGGTTTCCAAAACTCTTGAAAT
Source organism: Lepisma saccharinum (assembly GCA_022664845.1). NCBI lineage: Eukaryota > Metazoa > Arthropoda > Insecta > Zygentoma > Lepismatidae > Lepisma > Lepisma saccharinum. The sequence goes on from JAGDQP010070492.1 coordinate 2,049, forward strand.
TACCAAAACACATAAGAGATTAAACATATTTGAGGGTCAGATTATAGCTTACGCTTTTATAAGGAATTGCATCTCACACCATGATAGAAGATACCTAAACGTATTCCCTGTACTAGTGTTTCCTAACATTTGTTGTCTTGGGGAACCCCAGAAACATTTAACAAAGTTTTGGGGAGCCCTAACTGCTTGGCACATAATATTTGAATCTAGTCTAGAGCAAATTACAAACTAGTATTGTACAATAGGTGAACCGTACAACAATTCGTGTGTTTCACATACTGATTTTTTGCGCAACGCCTAGCACTGCGTCGAGGGAGTCAGCTTGGGAATCACTGTATATACAAATAATTGACTTATCGGTACATAACACCCAACTCTAATGATCTCAAACAAAAATTAAAAATGTATATTTGTAACAGGTGTAAAGTGTATCTCGTGCAAAAATTCCATTTCCCATTGTCGTTCATAAACACAGCTTCCTAGTTCCTATAATATATTTTCCTTTTTGTTGCCATTACCGTTCGTGTTGTTGGATGATGATAAGATGAATTGATGGAATGAAGAAAGTTGAAGGAAACGGGAGAACCTCGAGAAAACCAAAACACATTGTGTTTCTCCACCAAAAAGCCCACATGGCATGAGCAGGGATCGATCCGATGACCCTTAGCGCCAGAGGTGGGCGCTCTACCAATTGAGTCACCTCGGTCCACTAACTCTGAGTACGCAAAGTTATGCTTAAGGGACGTAAGCTTGCATCTGTTATTTTCCCACGCTCGTTGTTTACTTTTGATTGACATTAAGGGATGTTGAATTTATTTCCGGCCTTTAGGAAACTATGGCTCTGTCCGGCACATGGTAGAGGCAAAGACACTGGAAGCTGGTCGACCAGGGCGTAGTTTGGAGGTACTATGTTGGCATTTGCCTAGTATGACTGAGAGAAAGAACTGGAAACACCTCAGTCAGAATGAGCGTCCAATGAGATCATTCCCAGAACCTTCCGATTTCAAAGAATTGAGCTATGACTGCTCGGTTTAGGAAATACGACAATTGTAACAACAAAAGACGAAACAAATCTGTGCTAAGAAATGCATTCTATTCTACGAATATATAAAGTCTATGGACTGATACTTCGCAACATAATATATAAATTAATATGCAAAGATTGGGATCAAAATGGTCTTGTTAGACACCATGACACCCTTATTTAATACTTCATTTGTTCGGTTGTTTCTAATTGTGTTTACAAAAATGGTAGTTTAATTCTAGAAATTATTATATATTTCATTCGTTAGTTTAGCCAATATTTTTGCACAAAGCTGTAGAATGTAAATCTCTGTTTAGACAGTATTTATATAGATTGTGTCCCAGTTGTTTAATATAAATTGTATATGTCTACGGAATTGGTTTGAAAGTAAACGGGTATCCATACTAACTTTGATTATCTTTATCTTACGTACTTAATGGTGATTGGTTCAATAATATGCATCGGAAACTTGAAAGTTACCCTGTAGGTTGAATAAAGTTGTTAATTCATTATAAAAACATTTGATGAACTATATACGAAATAAATATACTTACTGTTAATTATCTCAAGTACAAGATAAAATAGAGGTTATATGGCATAGTGCTTTTTTACCTGAGACAAGAGTCACTGATGGATGAGCTGTAACGTCGGCAGCCTTGTCATAAATGGAAGTTCGACTTCAATCCCTGATGAGAACACAATTTACTCGGAGCCCCTTTAAACTGTAGGCCCTGGACATAATTGCAACCTAATATTTATCCGACGGAAGTTAGCAGTGAAAAACAATCAGTTCTCTTTCGGCTAGGAACCTGGCTCCGGACAGAACATTTATTATTATCAAACTCCATTTCGGAATGTGTGACATTCAATTTTATGATCAGAAATAATCAATAGTTCTATGTTCAAAATTTGAATGAATATTTAAAAGAAATCTTGCTAAAAGGACAGAAAAAGATCCGTTTATTGATCTGCTGGAAAGAAGGGACGTATTTCATTCCTGCTAGAGACACGTAAAGTATGACTTATGACTCATATCGAGTATGTGTCTCACTTTTCTCTTTTTCCCGGTCTTTTTTTGCTCTCTATTCTTCTCTCCCTCTGTACGACGCCATAAACTTATAAGCTGAAGACAGGAAGCCATCACGTGCGCCATGAAATGCGAAATATTTAATTAATATGCAGCACGCATCATATACTAGTACCTACATTACATAGACATATTTCACAATTTTAGCCTCAATGCACGTACATTTTTAGAAGCTTGATCTTCTGCACAATGCAATGGATAAGCTATCCTGTCTTCGACGTTCTATTTTAAGAATTTTATCAGTACGCTTAGTTTATGCTTTTCCTTTGGAACCTAAAATATACACGAAACAATAAAATATTCATATTTGAATGTTACAGAAGCTGAATAAGGGTCTATGTTACATCCAGCAAGTTTTCATAAAAACGAGTTTGAAGATTGAAAACGAAGTGGTAGTGATTTGATTTTACCCGCTGAATCCATGCAGAATTCAGGAGTAGAGTTTTCTCTAAATATTACTAGTATTTTTTCAATTTGTCCCGAACACTAACAAATATACACAAACGTATTGCTTCAATGACAGAAGTAATGAACCTTCCAAAGAGAAAGAAGGGTCAGCAATTCTCCCACCAACGATCACGTCTCCACTTATTCATTCTACAATAAGAGCAATTATGTCATCTCCGGCATCCAAAAGCGTGATAACAGGGCACATTTGCATATGTCACATTTCATTACATAGCCTCGTTTGTCTCGCCTCATTTCTTTCTCTATGCACCTTGCTCTAAAGAACGTTAGACATGCAACGGTAAAGACAGGCTTAGGGTGTAGCACGATGCACATTATTCGACCAAGGTACCTTCCTTTTAACCAAGGGTTTCCGCATTGTATACCCAGTGAAATACCAGTGGTCCGAAGCGCACTTCAAATTGTAGATACCGTTCTTAGGGTATAATTTTCATCCGATGCAAGCCAATGACAAATTGTCATAGATTCACCTTTGACTTAGACTTGACTGACTTTGAGCAGAACATTCTTTATTATCACCCATCATCATCAATTATACATCTGAACATCTGCTTAGTTGAGTGATTCACTCTATGTGAATCCCGGGTTCGATTCTGGTTGGGTTTCAACTTTGGTGTTCTCGAAAGATGACGCAAATTAGTGAACTTCATGAATCAAGACGTAAAGAATTGTGGTCGCGGAAGTCTGATAAAAAGTTATGTGTGGACTCCTTTTAAATGAAAACCTCAGATCATGGCCCTGTCTCGATTGTCGAATCAAGAAGTTTAATTGATATATAAGTAACATCCCTATACCAGCACTACATCCAATACCTACATCTGTAATTTTTCCTGTACTTACATCTAGAATTATTACAATATCTACACTTATAAATATTCCTTTATTATCCTACATCTACACTTAAAATTATTCCTATACTTATATCTATAATTATTTCTATACCTACATCTAGAATTATCACCATATCTACACCTATAATTATTCCTTTATTATCCTACTTCTACACTTAAAATTATTTCTACACCTACATCTGTAAATAATTCCGACACCTACATCTGTAACTATACCTATAACTACATCTACAACTCTCTATATCTATATCCACAATTATTCCTATACCTACAATGGAACTATCACCTATTCCTATACCAATACCTATATTTATTCCTACACCTACAAAATTAGACTATTGAACATTTAAATTAGTTGGTAGATAGTAAGTAATGTAAATAATATTGATACATATATGAACATATCTCTCTCACTAGTTTAATTTTCTCCCAAATTGCGAAATTACGAATCGGGTGACGGAAAAAGCATTTGGAATAGGGAGGGATGAAAGTAATTGATCCCTGAGGATCATATGCTGTTTAGTCTCCTTTCCCACAAACTGCCCTTTGGCTGCATATTCCGAGCAGCCTTTCTCCTCCCCTACAGCTTTTCATCACTGTTTACGATATCCCGTCATCAATAATCCATCCAGTGTGTAGAGTCTTTGCATGTACTCATAGACTGCACGGAATATATTGAGAGAGGGGAGGGGGGGTTCTGCAAACGCACAACGGTTGTTGAGTCGTGTGCAAATATAATTACGTTCAAATGCAACCAAGCATCATATCCAGAGCTACCTTGCATGCTGACAGTGGATTTTTAAGCATAAACCCATTTTCTCCTATTCGTCTGCCTCTGGCAATGGAGGGGTTATTTATGAAATGAAAAATGATCACGTGAATAGGAAGTGACGGGTATTTCCCCTGTAATGTTGCAGTGCTTGATAAACTTAATGATATCAAATGAATTTTTAATCTTGAACTGTATTAATTCCTCTCTCTCTGAGCTGAGGAAATGATTTCAAGAATTTCTGTTTTGATCCGGGGGATATAACTAGAGTAATTAATCCGTATGCTTCATTTCCTTGTCTCATTTTATTAAATTTATTTACGACGATGAGAGAGATGTTCCAAATGTTAGGAACTAGATCAGCTTTCACGAATACGTAATAAACTATCTGCGATTAGAAACAATTCAGACTAATATATTAACAGTTTTTTTTAAAAATGGTAATTAAGTGGTGATAACGTATTCGGTATAACTTTGGTAATGATTGTCTGAAATAAAATAAAGTACATAACTTTCTATGAATGGTTATCCATAAACAAGAGTGTTTTCGGAACTAAAGCAGTCAGATATGCAATCTAAGAATTGAAAAGAGAATAATGGCGGTCAACTGAATCCATACAGCGTGTAAAACTAGCTACATTGTTATTTTGATTGAACGTTTATGTCCAAAGTAGAAACCATATGTAGCAAGAATGTTGAGCAATCCCACATATGATGAACTTACGAGCAGGACAAAGGTTCATCTGATATAAAGGAGGCATACGGTAGTTTCTCTTTCTCAACTCAATTTATGAGCACGCAAGAGATAACCAGTACTGTGGTCGGTTTATAGTTATTATATTTTACTTATAAATGGACGGACATACAAGATGAAAGAGTATCCCATCCAACATTTCAGGAATCGCTAAAATCACAATATTTTTGGACGAGCTTCGAGCTCACAACCATTATGTACATACAGAGCAATTTAAATAAAACGATACACTCTTCGAAATAATGGATACATTTTAAAGCCATAGCATCATATAAAATGACATCATTAATGCTCCTTCAATGTGCTATTTAAATGAAAAAATTTGATACCTTTATAACACGTTCTCGTATAGAGGAAGAAAATGTCTTATATCCATTTTATTTGCAATCAGTTACGCTTCCATTTTTTATTGCCGCTATCTATCACAGAAAGGAATATGCTATTCACTCACGTATATTTCTTTTTAACAGTGGCAGTTAAATTCTTTTTACGTATTATAACAACTTAAAAGACCGAAGAGAAAAGTGGTAGTATTTTAAAGTTGAGCCGTACAGAAAAATGAACAAAGTATAAAAACATTGTATTAAATATGGTACGGCTCATCTTTCTCTATTTTCCAGTGTTCTCTCTTTTTATTCAGCTCTTATTACATGATGCATCTATCACCTTTATCAGAAATATTACTTTGAATGCTATAAACTAGTTTAGAGGAGCCATATATTCAAGTTTGAATTAAAAAAAAAAAACTAAATGAAATGAAAACAATTCTTGCTTTAGTATCGAACGATAAGATTCAGATTTGTTCTAGTTCATGTTTATGTCGTCCATATAATACTTTCAATTGGTTACATTCCGTGAAATTGATATCCTGTGCTTTAATACTGAATTTACTTCAGAACATTTAATAGCATCAACATTGAATGACACGCAAACTACTACTACACAAACTGCTTGCTTTCTCTCCATTCCCAAGTATCCATAGAAACTGTATGGTTATATAATATTCCTCGGTAATTGTCGTCATATTCTTATCTCCATGGTGCGGTGCGTAACTGACTATGTGCGTATGTATAAAAATAACATAACCTGACTTTTCTAGCCTAACCTAACCCACTTTAGCTTTACTTGTAAACAGTAAAAAAGGCAAAAAGTGAAAAATATGTATTCATAGCAGTAATTGTGTATATATGCCACAAAGTGTATATAATGCGAAGCAATAGAATGGAATGTTATAGCCGCGAAGCGCCCATAGATTTAAAATTTCGGAAGTATAATAGAAAATAATAGTAAAATTCTGAAAGAAAAATGTCCAAAATGGTTGTCTGGCGACGTAAAACAATAACTGTATGTTAGTAATTAATTATTATCAAGGATAATAAGTATAATATTCTTTCTACGGTATGAGAAATACTGATTCAAATTCGTATATTTTTTTTAATTGTGAGTTGTACTTAGTATAAAAATGATTTTTTTTCTATGTTGATGAATATCCCTTAATTCATTGCAGGAAAATATGTATTTACTGACTAAAATATTCTCCTTTCAAAAATAATTTTCTTATATTGTTCTTAGACCTTTAATTTCACGTAATCTATATTATTACATATCCTTTATATGTTTTAGGTTGGGGACGTTCTGGTAAATATTTGCGAGCGTGTTATGTGTACACATGTCATGTGCGAAAGTATTTGTGTGTGTATATATGTTTTCCCAGGAATGAAAAAACAATCTCACCATACTCACCATTTCAGTTTTGTTCCTCTTATAACACAACTCCTGAAAGACGTGTTACGATTTCCAAGGATTTGGCACCCACATAGCTCGATAGGTGTGATTTTACGTCAGTGAAAAGAAAATGACGCAATAACGAATATATTCTTCATCACCCTTCTCTTTATTGTTTTGTTTCGTTTCGTTTCGTTTCGTTCACTGGCATTTCCAATATGTTTCACCATTTGTTACTTTTCCTTCTTCATTTCTTTATTTATTCACTCATTCGTCTTCTTTTTCCTTTCTCTTTTACTTACTTCCTTAGTTCGTTTTCCATTTAATGACTGTCACTATTAATTAGTCTGTATGCTTTGGCGCAGCGATGTACTGGCTCGTTACTAGCTTCAAACAATAACCACTTCATCTTAAATGATTTGTATTATCCTTTGAATTCAAACAAATCTTTAGGCTTCAAAATTTATTTGCTTTTATATTACATTTTATATATAAAAAAAAAAGAATGGTACAATTATGATGTGTTCTGTTCCGCTATTTTTTGTTCTGTTCACTTTCACTGTCAATCTCGTTTCGTTCTTCTCAGATTGAGCGATCGTCTCAGTAAGAATCACAATAAACCACAGCAAATAAAATCATTGTAACAGATTTTTAAAAAATGACTTAAATGGTTCCCGAAGAATGAATTCTTTACAGAGTGAGGTCCAATAAACAAGACGTTTAGTTAGTTCAACAAAAATAAAAGAAACGATCTTCTAACTTAACCAAGTACGTATTACATTGATTTAGGAGATATGCTTTAAAGTGTAGGGAATAACTCTATCAATACATTAGGTAAATTCTTATAATTTGTACCGGCATGTAAATTGTACCACTTGTGTATTTGGCAAACCGTTTGCACAGTGGCGAAACCAGTCAGATGAAATATATATTAGTGCGTGTTGCGTACCTACACGAAACACATTCACAAGCTCGAGAAGAGAGTTTTGTTAAATTTGCTATCCGTACAAGAAATAATTTGAATGAACAATTAAACCTCCACGCACTCACACGTATGTATAAATTTTGTTGCATTAAAACGCGTATTCCTTATCTCAAATGTTAATAGTATGAACAGTAATCAATCAATTATTTCTCATCTTTAAGGCACAAAACAAGGATAAAATCCAAATGCACATGTCTTATAAAAAGTACCAGCATATTTCTTCTAACATGTACCATCTAAAAGCATCTTCAGTTCAACAAGAAGAATCTCGAATAATGAAATGGTAAGAAATCTGACACAGTTGCCAGCGACATCTCAACTAGTTTATGCCGCGGTTGCTCAGTGGTAGAGCGCTCACCTCTGGTGCATTGGGTCTCCGTTTTGAATCCGGCTCGTTCAGCCGTATCTCATGGTTCTCCCGTTTCTTCCCACTTTCTTCATTTCACCAATTACCGTACAATCATCCATTCAGCCTAAGCCAAAGTTGCCTACAGGTCTTAAAATAAAATTCAATTTTATTCAACTAGTTGGTATTGCATTATATACGATGAAACGGAGATTGAAGATTTGATCTAGTATTAGAAGTATTGAGTCTTGTTTCATATCAAACTAAGTGCAAAGAAGAAATATTTTATTGTAGCAAGTGTATAGGCTGATACTTGACATAATGTATTGTGTTACGGAAAGCGATAGGGTAGGGAAAAGGACTCCGTCAGGACGTGAGTTGAAAGTAACATTCTAGCATTTGGCTGCCATGACTGAGAAAAATTCCTGGAAAAAGATCTCAGTCAGGATGGTCGTCCGCCGATATCGAACCCAGGACCACTCGAACGTTACACCAGCTGAGCTACGGCCGTTCGGTGTCATCTACTCCTAAAACATTCTATTCAAGATGTTGTAAGTTCAAGATAATAGTGAAATGCTGGTTTCATAGTTCATAAGTATGATAAACAAAAGCTGTCAACAACTCGTGTCTGTACGGCTGTTTCAAGATGGCATATTTCCCCCTTTCTTCGCCTCTTGAACCTCAATAGT